>JAHZMT010003394.1:0-23653 GCA_027743785.1 Sinhomidia bicolor
CGAGGTTTTTAATATAAGTACATTAATAGTTTCTCTACAACATACAACTTACTTGGAATTCATAAACGGAAAGCTATTTGAAATACTAGTAAAATACTGAAAATTTTTTGCCGTACTTATTCATGGTAAACGGGGTGTATTATGCTTGTTTGCTTACACGATAAAAAAAGAAGCAAACTACACGAACGGAACAGTCAAGTGTAGTGAAGCTAGAGCGACAGAGAAAAGCAATAAAAAGTTAATTTCGCTTTATACGATGAGAGTGGAATGTAAATAAATAAGTACATACGTTTTCTTATACCTAATTAACCCCATCTCATCGTTGTGCTATTATGATTATTGCCAAGCTAAAACTATGCCATGTAGTAGTATGTAGAAATATGACTATGATGACTAGATGGCTTTTCAAGAAAGAGAGACTAGAGAGAAAGAATACTTTTGTGTTCATTTGTACATTTATCTATTCATCTCTTTTTGCAATAATAATTGAATAGCGAACTGCCAAAAACCATGCATGGTAGAAGAGGTATATCCACAATCCACAGGCAGACATGAAGACACATGAATGTTTCATTGAAAATATTCAACTTTTGACATTTTATTTTTTTCCTCTCTTTATTCATTTAGGCATGCATTACGAACTGTTTCCTATGTAGCGCATCGTAATAATAGTAAAGCAAGTAGTAGTACTACTGGTAGTAGTAATAGTAGAGTAAATAGCACTACACAGACATTATAGATCATACAGTCAAGTCAAGGTTGCTTTTCTTGTTTTTAGTCTTTTATAATGCCATATTTACTTTGCCAGCGCGCAGCGAAAATGTGTTACCTTTATAGGTACGTAGGCTGTTACATGAATGGTGCCCAAAATCCAATAAAAAATTACTGTATTTACACAATCAATTACCAGAATACCGTTGTAAAAGTTGGAAAGCCTCCGAGTATGAGAGATGTGTGAATGGAGATAAACCTACATAGTATGATCATCATCTGCAAAGACTGCGACTCACAAAAAATTAAGCTATGCGCATATATATATAGGTATGTATATTTCTTTTTTCTTTTGACTGATTTTGATCTCCTTCTTTGCACCTATTTTTACTTTACGATGATGATCATGCCACATGATGTCTGTCATGAGTCGCTGCTATTTCATTTCTGTAGTCTTCTTTTACACCAGCACAAGGAGGAGACAAAAAGGTTATGTAAATAGAATTAAAATGAGTTAATCAAAAGAAAAACTATTACGGTTGGATAACATTTTGCAGGCTGTGCTTTTAATAATGACGATGATGAAAAGATGATGTGTGCATTAATACGCATTCACATCTTCTACCTATGTAGATATGCAAAGCAAAGTGGAAGGACTTTATGTCGTTTTTAGTTTCGTTTCAAGCAAGATATCTTTCTCAAGGACTCGACTGGTTGAGTTGGTTGTTTTTACAGAGTGACAGTAAATGTGTAAAATGGCAAGTAATGTGAAGTCTGTCTGTGGGATATAGAAGCTAAATCAATGGAAGTGCAGATGGAAGAGTGACTAGTGCGCTGTGAGAGAATTTACATATATCAGAGATATGCTTTCCTCTTTTCTTTTAAAAAGTTTTACCAAGAATAGTAATTCCGTACATGGCAGATAGTTCCGTATGGATTTACAAGCTACACAAATGGAATGCAAAATACTAAAATTATTATGCACCTGTGAACCAATTTGCTATGTAAACATCTGTATTCAAGCAATTTAGTTGGAAGAACAAGGGCTCAAGATGGTGTGAAATTGGAAGTACCACTATGCAACATACATAGCAGCGCTGTTTGTTACATGAAAAATAAAAGTTTAAATGCATGAGATTGGTAGGTAGATAGGTAGAGAGTTATGTTTACTCGCTGATGCTGGAAAATCTCTGTGCTCTTCCTATTGATCTTCTCACACAAGTAGTATGATTTTGTATACACACAAAATCAAGGAAATTTCTGGTACCCTTAACCTTGATGACCTTGGAAAATTTTGTTGTTGTGTCAAAAAGAAAAAAGGTTGGATAAACACAATAAAGCTAATTAGGACAAAAAAGTGAGACATGTGTGTGATGACCTAAATCATTTGTAGATTCTTGACATTTCCGTCTTTGTTGGTCAAGAGGTAGGTGAAAAATGTGAATTTTGTCAACAGATAATGAACATTGCCAACATACAAAACATTCTAAGAGCATAAAAATGAAATTGGAAATTCCGTTCACTGTTTACCACTACATACATACATGTGTGTTTTATTCCAATGTTATTCCAGTAGTTACATGGTTGTACAAACTACTTACCAAGACCTTGAATTTTATTATTGACAGAATTAAAACAATTCGTAAGTCGAATGTGCATGTCAGTCTGTGCACACAAAGTGTATTTATGCTTAGTAAATAGATGACGAGGAAATCACATTGATTGAAAATAACAGCACATTTTCGAAATATCACAAAATGTACAATAAAATTATGCGATACACGTGTCTGAAAAGTTAAGTAAAAAGTAAATACATTTAATGTATATTAGATATAACAAAACAAAAATTACCTACAAATTAACACATTCATTATTCCAAAAATGGAATATTATAAGCAACAAGATCTTACAAATAAAGATTAGTATATTTTAGATCATGTTTTCATATTAATGGTATTTTACATAAAATATGTAATTGAGATCAGAATTCACCGATAGCAAGCTTAAATAAAATGACTAAATACTTGTTCTGGTAGTGTATATTGATATTATGGCGTCGCTGCTGCCATTGTATAAGTACTTTTCGTACTGAAAGTAAATCTTTACGGTTAAATATAACTGCACAATTTTGTTTTAAGTACAGTTTAGACCGGGATTAATTTTTTCACAGGGATAATAACTGCAATGATATAAAAATCTTTCATAAAACGCAGTAACTGTGCATATAATTTTAACTGCGAAAAACAATTAAACTCATATGCCACCAAATAAGCTTACAGTATTACGTATACTAATTTAAGAGTTTTGTAAAATTTCATTCACATCTCATGTCAGTACAATGATAAGTATAAGTTACTATTGTATATTGTTGTCAATAATTCTCATATTTAAAACAAAAATTTAAACAATTGCTTATAACTTGCAATAGCAAAATAATCGTCATCTCATTACTTAGCTTGACCCGTTGCTAGCAAGAGAAGCGGATGTTGACGCTCTTGGTTGTTTTTCTGCGTTGGAATATTTTAATTCCAAGTAGGAGACACCTTTGTACAGTAATCTCAATTGGTGAATAAGTACGGCAAGTAGAAACAAAAGGACTAGTAATCCGTATACACTGGTAACAAATCCGATGGTAACTCTGAAATGAGTATAAACAAACCAAATATACAGTTTAGAACATTTACACATTTTAACAATAAAAGAAAGACTTTTAGATACTAATAGAAGAGCTATCTTACGATGTCTTCACATAGGCATCTGGGCAAGTTACAGGAATAAGGCCGTAGTGATGAATTGATGTAATAGGTCCTTCCCCGTCAGCGCCACCCCCAAACAACCCATTTGAAAACATGCTTACGGGGTAACAAATTGAGTTTAAAAATATATTTGATATTAGTGCAATCCAGCACGCAGCAATAACAAGGCACCCCAAATACCAGTAACGGTTTGATTTTCCAATACAAACATTAAGCCAAACGCAATGATGATCTCGACCAGGAATCGTAGCTTGACATTGTCGACAGTAATTGTATGATGGGATTTGCTGTTGCGCCATTGCTAACTTTCTCCTTTCTACGTACATTGGATCATTTAAATCACGATGAAAATCTGCTCCGTAATATTCTTCAGAGTCCTTTCCAATTGCGATTTTGGTCCTGTACATTAAGTATAATGTTAATGTAAAGAGAAAAATGTTTATGATGTATTCGTAGTAAGTTATTCTCATAAACTGCGACCCGATTAGTTCATAAATCTGTAAAAAAAAATAGAAGGCCAGGTTGTGTAAAGTTTTTAATACAAATTCAATAAGGAGAAAACTTTTTTTTATGAAATTAAAAAATTCACTTACTAAATGTGCTCCAATTAAAGAGCATAGCGTGAAACTATAGTAGAAACTGCTGCATTTCTTTCGGATTTTCTTATAAATCACGTGCAGGGATATTACCAGCATTAAAAACGATACCACAGTCCATACTGGACCGCGTATACTAAGTGTTCCAAACACTGCCAATAGCACAAGAGGAATGACATTTTCTACAGGTACTTTTGGAATCGGGATGTATACACCTCCTCCCAAGCGAACTCGTATCATTTTATTTGATGAATGGTTTAACTATGTATTGTCCAATGAAATAATATATGTCGAATAGATATCAGGGTCTAAAAACAAACAAGAAAAATTGTTTATGTATTAAATATTATGCAATGTATTACTTTTTTACCTTGTCAATCTGTTAACTCATACCCTTCTTTATTTTAATAATGTTTTCAATGTCCTTGAAATACGGAAATGTGGTGAGCACGTCTTCACTTTTATGGTGTCTACTTACTTGAAAATCACCAAAAACTATATGTCATTTGCAAAATATACTCTTCTGGAAATATAGATGGAGGTATGTAGACAGTTACAGGAGCACCATCAGACAACAATTATTCGACTTTGTTAACTATTAACACTTTTATTGTTCTAGGTCCATAATAATAATTTGTTTGAAGAATGAATTTATAGTATAAATTTTATAACTACATATTTTGTATGTGACAAAAACTACATATATTATTATTATGTTCTTCATTATGCACCAGTTCATTTGTGTAGGAGGACTGAATGACAGCTGACTTGAGCATTGGGCAGATTCCGGCACTGTGCGCTATATGCTACTTTTGTGAGCTACATGCATTACAATGCAATGTATTTCAACAAACAATCACAGTTGCATGCAGTTGTCAATGACCTAATTGACCTACCATCCTAATCCTAATACCAAAGCAAATGAACAATTTAACAGTACTCAATAATTAAATTGGGGTTCAATTCAAATTGTGTAATCGTAGAAATGCACTAAAAATAAATTCAATTAGAGAGATTGGAAATGTTTTAATGTAATAATGATTCGTTAAACCATGCAAACATTCCCAATACCTCATGCTTTTATTTTGGTAAATTAGTAACTAACATCACATTTTTGCATTAAAACAGAAAGCTCAGGAAGCTTAAATTTTACATTTATTGTAGCATAATCTTTCAGCAGACTTTGCACAACAGTTTTACCATAGTATGGCGAAATTGGCGAATCACGAGTGAAGCATTTTAGCAATGCTACGTTGCTTGCTTAGGCGGGGATGCGCTTTTTAGATTAATCAGATGATGATTCATCGTTATATGAATCATGCAAATTGACGTAATGAAGGTTACAACTTGTTACAAGCAAATAAAACTCAAAGAATTTAACGGTTTTTTTTTCATAATATTTTTAAGAATGCTGATGCTGATCATTGCATTGTCATTTGCGGATTAAGTTTCAAGATATTTACGTATGTATATATTATTACATATATAGGTATATGTTCCATGCTCCTTTTGTAAAAGACCTTTTTAGTTTTACTCCCCTATGTTCGCCCACCTATTTTATTTTCGCTGGTAGTGTTTGTTTGGTGGTTGGTTGGTAATCATAAGTTCACTTTAAAGTAAATTTTAAGACTTTGTTTTGTTCTCATTTGCGGCGACTTCTAGCCAGTCAGTAATAATAAGGAGCAGAAAAAACTAAGTTCTTCCGACTTTGCATACCGACCTAATACCATCAGCGAAATTCCATGCCAAATGTTGGGATAGTTGGGAAATGAGCGTGACGTGTGACGTCCACTCCTCGCACTGCGGTGATGTTCACATCCGTTGGAGTTGGAACGGACTCTATAATGTGCTCAATGAACTGCTTGTTACAAACTGTTTAAATGATATTATTATACTTGCCTGTGTACATATACATATAGTTGCAAGGGCGTATATAGTGGTAATGCTTATAGTTAAATTTCTCTGTAATTTCTGTAGCCATTAAATGGTAATCTGATTACAACCAGTGTAGCCAGCAATAGTTTTCGCAAAGTACAAAATGCATTGCAAAAATATATGCATTGTAAATTGCATATAGTATTTAATGAATCATACGAGAATTAGATTTTTAGAATAGGTAGATTTTATCGTGATAATAATTCTGTTTTAGTATTATGGCTCTTTGAGTGAGATTTAGATATTTATTTTAGCCCAGCAGTAAGTGTGATATTGATGGTCTCCTCGCTGCTTCTTTTGCGATTTGGGATTGTGAAGACGACTATCCAGCAGCAGCAGGAGAACAAATACAATTGTGTCCCCCGAGTTCCAAGCAGACAAGCAAGGCCATTGCCCTTGCTGTATCCTCTTCTGCCATCCACTTGCCAGCAAATTTCCCTTTACGTATTGCCAGCAGCGATATACTATAGCCTCCTCCACAATAGTCAGAATCAGATAGAAAGGAAGCCAGGCATAGCATCACCGACCATCAAGCCAAAGCTGTTCTGCTGCGGCAGCAGAGTCCAGAAACGTGGCATTTCTTGTAGGATTGCCAATGGGAGAGGGATCTCTACACATCAAAGACGACTGACTTGGCTAGGGTATGCAGATGATAGCGAAGAGAACAGGATGGATGTTACAAAATGGAGGAGAGAGGATGGAGCAGAACAGGAGACTTGTGATTTGACTTTGAAGGGAAAAGGATCAAATATTGGAACGGAAAGAGTGTCAAGAATACTAGCACCAAAGCAGCATAGCTTTTTTCTGAGTTTTCCATCTAGGATGGATTAGGTGGTGAAGCTGGTAGCGATGACGGTGGCGGTGGTGGTAGTGGAGGAGGTAGCTAGTAATCGAACATCGTGAAGAAGAAGGCTTTGGCTCCAACTTGACATGAATCCCGAAAATAGATATGCAGTTAGTTCGGCAGCATCACCTTATACTATAGAGTAACCTTTTACTCCCTTGTCTAGTCACCACAAGCTTCAATGTTGCTGCAGTTTAGTACGGCATCGTATCATCTTATTAGTCATCATCATTGGTCGTATCCTTTCCAACTTGTAAAGTTCATTTCTTATTTGTTCATATGGTCAGCAGCTCAGTAAACTGCACAGCAGCATCTTTTGTCTCTCTGAAGACAAACAGCACACAGCAAACAAGTCCATTGCTTTAACTCTCTTTTAAAACCTAGTTTCAACATTTTCTTGTCACTCAATCTTGTAGTTAGTGGAGTGCTAAATATTATGGCCTTTAACGAACAAGGTTTTCTGTAGATTTCTTTCTGATGAGTACTAGTGTAACATTTACACAAAAAGAAAAGGAGGAAAAACGACAGGGAGGCAATGCTGCTAGCAAGACCTCATGCGAATACAAATGGAGTCAGGATAACGACATGAGGAAAAGGAGGAATATAGGATTATTCTAACAATTACGTGGAACAGTCATGGATAATTTATATATACATACATATTGACAGATCTGATGCAGAATGTATGTTTGGTAGATATGGTAGATAGAGAGAGCGAGAGAGAGAGAGAGAGGAAATGGCCTAACCATGAAAATTATCTGACGGATGCGGTGGCTAGCCAGAAGAGCTTGAAGAAGAGCAGCGTTGCTGTAGTTGTGGTTGCTCTCCTGCGGCACTAAATTGTATTACCTGAAGGAATAAAATGAGGTGGTGGAGTAGTAATATTCCGCTGATGTTGGTAATACTCGATGTAGATACTGCGTATGCAAAAGTGACAAAATTATTCTAAATATTAATATGCATATGGGGGATAGACAAAGATTTGGGTTTATCAGCATCCGCCGCTCAACTCAACAAGCAGTGGATACAATTAAATCCGACAAGGCTAGATTGAATACTTGCGAGTGCTTTAAACTAATTTACGGTTATCTCTGTAATTAAGCTTGTCGACTGACGACATTCTCCATTCCCAAAGTGCATCATATATTATCATTGTTTTATGGAGTCCATATATGTAGGTACATATACCTAATGTGGCGCCTGTCTTCATTAAAATGTTACAATAATATTTAGCTTTTTCACTTGACCTCATCCTCGCTTTGTAGATTTTCCATAACATTTATAACGACAGTCGCATCACTACATGCAATAATAGTATGAAATGTTCCAATAAAGTGTTAGATTGTGCTGATGATGATGATTTTACATGCTATTTATTATTGCTACTTGATTACTGCTGAGAACATTTTGCTGACGTAGGCAAGCTACCATTTTATCCTGCGATCAAGTTCTCCTAAGAAGCCTGTGCTACTGGCTGCTGATTAGGATGTAATATCATGTTTGCAATGATCGTGTTGTTCGTGATGATATGATGGCGTTGATGATGATGGTGGGAGTTTTGTGCCTAAATGCAGAGCAGTGTCTAACTGGTGCTTATAGTTATACTGCGTATTAAAGAGACCAGCATAGTATGGCAAGCCAAGTCGGGTGGACCACAGTTGTCCTCAGCAAAAAAAAACATGAAAATGTTACCATTTCGGTGGAATAGAATTCTTCAACATTCAATTCTAAGTGTATATGCCACATGTACAAAAGGAAAGGAGTACAGGAGGAAAAAAGGTTACACTAGCCAAGAGCACCAGCAGCAGTAGCAGCAGCACAAGAACCTAAAAGGTAAGATGAAGGAGAGCCAAGTGAAGGGCAAAAATAACACTAGTACTGCTGCTGCCGTTGTAACAAGGTAAGGGATATTCATCCTGTTTGTTCGTACGCCACCAAGACCGTCAAATAGTCATCATCATCACCACCTTCACGATCTCCCACCAGCCAACAAAGCCCCACCGTTGTTCTCCATCCTGGCTGCTGGCTGATATATTATGGCAGACTGGTACTGCTCCGAGTACTCTTTTATTTTCAGGCTGCTTGCCTAACTCACATGGAAAAAAGTTTTTGTAAAAGGCTTCACTAACTACTAAGAAGCCTACTGCTGTGGTGGTGCTGCCAAGCTTGAGTGGTTTTGCTTCATGGTATGGTCCCCTCTTTGAGCTTATTTCCTTGCGTTACCCTGGCCTGCTTTTTCAGTTGGGCTTTACTTGGATAGCTGCTGTTCCATTTCCATTTTCAGTTCACCGTCCACACAGTGGAGTCGCAGTTGAGTTGCAGAGCTGTGGTGTTGTGTTGTATGGCATGGCATTGGCGAGCAAGCATTTTGTGCAAGTAAGCAAAAGACAAGCCTTAGGTTTTGGTATAACTGCAAGCTAGATCTTGTGTGAGTGTGCGAGAGAGAGAGAGAGACAGGAAAAAGGCGAAGCAGTAAAGAGAGGAGAAGAGGAGGGTCCACCGACGATGTGATATTCGTATTATCCAAAAAATTCTGACTAACCACAGGACAAACAACTGAAACTTCGAGCGACATAGCAGTGCAAAGAGATATCCTGCTTCATAAGCAATACCATTGCCTTCCAAATCCAACAACTAGACGAGGCCAACAGAGAATAACGACTTGGTGCTTAAAAGCTGAGCTCAGCAACAGCATTCCACATCCACCTTCTTCATTTTCACTGAGTCGGCAGACGTAACGCAGTTGAAGTGGTAGGCAGCAGTGATGTTTGTAGCATCTGTCATCATCATTTCCCCCTTTCGTCCTGGTAATCCTCGTAGTGTTTCAGAGAAGTTGTTGGAATTTTTTGGAGATAGCGACTGGCGATAATATTGGTGGCACCGATGCCACAGTGGTACAACTGCTGCTAGCTAATAATGCTTGTAGCCGTGGGGCTGCCTAGATAAAGCGGAGAGCTGCTTCAGTCAGTATTTTAATGAATTCTTTGTAAATACATACTTCGTTTTGTTCCAACACTCAGGCAAGAACTGGGAATTTTGTGCAGTGTTACTACTTTTCTCGACAATATCGCTGCTCCAAAGTCTACAAGGTAAAAACGACAAAATGTCGGCTCTTCTGGAATCTGCAATGTGATTATGAAACTGTATCAACAAGCTTTATTCAGGTTTTTGCCTTTGGTGAAGTGAGATAACGTTTTCAGTTCTACCCAGCTAGTACACGATATCTTGTTTAGTCATTCATATGTATTTACATACGTGGTCATCATCATTATCTTTCCCATTCGTGGTGCTGCTGACAACAGAAACGCAATATGGAACTGACTTTTTTGCCCTTCAAACTTTTTAATTTCAAGATAAAGTGAAGTGCTAATGTGCCAATAAAACTGTAAAACACCTTTAAACATTGTATATACTTAAGTACCACGTTGTCTCTTTTGCAATTTTGGAAACGGTCACAGGAACTTTGCATTTCTTGGGTAAACTTTTAACAATTTTCATTTTTTGTAAATATTGTAAGTAAATCCATCAATATGTTTGTATCAAATCCACTGGTGGAAGAAGACAGAAGACATATAACACAAAAGCTTTCCTAGCTACAATACACCATAACACACGTATTCACACGAAGCATCCAAACTTTCATCCATCCATCCGTAGAGCTGAATTATCGATTAATTTGGAGCACTACTGAATTGAATTTTGAAGTGTATACATTGTTCATATTATATCATGTCCTTCAGCTTTCTCTTACACATGTCTGCATATAACCTTATTAACCAAGGGCATTGGAATAATTTGACGTTTTAACGTGACATGGCTTACTTTTGAAAAACAATAATTTCAAAAGGAAACTTGTCAAATTTTTGGTTTTCAGCTAAATTTGCTGACGTTGGCACTTTCTGCATTGAATGCTAGGTAGGATCATAAATGACGCAATCATTTACACATTTACAGAGTTATAATAAAATGACTGCTGATGTCATACATAATGGTATAACATGGCTGTATAGGAAGCGGCATACCAGTTGGCAGTAATAATGGCGTATCAAAGAAAGAAGGTTTCGCTTAGCTATAGCTATTATGCTGTTAGGCAGTTAATTGCTTTAGACAAAAATGAATCATAATATAAACAAACTGGAAAAAATTTTACAATTCGTTTCACACAGCAGCGGTAGCAAAATTGCATTCATTTTCATAATCTTTGAGGAGGCAGGAATGGAAATTTGGAATGTACACAAACACACGAAGCAAGGAGTTTACCTCGTTAATTGCTTTACTTTGGGGGTGATGATGATGACGACCACGATGAGAGTAATAATGAAACTTTAGATTATCGAGCGACACCACTGCCTGACACAAAAGTATGTAGGTATAATCATTCAACCACTCTCATCCTCTCTGGCTTCGACCCGTGTAGAGCGATGATGATGATGGGATTGGGATTTGGGAATGCAAACATTTACATGGAAAACCAACTCGAGAAAATATCAAAGGTCTGTTTTGTGTAGAGAACAGCTTGAACAGCAACAGTAGTACTAGTTCATTTCATTGTGTAGGTGTTCACAATTGCGTTTTCAGGTATGCGTATGCATGAGGTTTATATATACATGCATAAATAGAAATGACGACTCAACCGAAGAAGTACTGCTGAACATTATGGATTTTATGATGGATGGTTTCATGGCTGCAAGTTATATGGACACTATGTTATCCGTTTTAGGTCTACTACCATTAATACTACTACCGCTGTCCAATATCCTCTTGCGTTTCTGTCGGTTCCGTGCCATACAAAGAAGTAAGCTGTTGAAGGTGTGCTTTCAATTCGAATACAATGCCCCAAAAAATCCCAGCATTTTGTTTGTAAGCCCCCGTATCGATACTGCTGCCATTATTATACAGTTTTTCCAGAGGTTGTTGTGGTTTTGATATGATTATACTATTTCATCATTACCTAAAAAGATGACGTGTCTACTGCTGGCGTTGGGCATGTTAGCAGCAGCAGCGCGTGTGTTCTTGTTCCAATATTCCACTCACTGCACACGATTATCTAGCATTCTATTCGATTCCAAAAACGTCAACCAAAATGCTTGTCACTCTTGCCAGTTTGCTCAGTTGGCTTCCGTCGTCGTATTTGTGGCGAACGAAACGAACGTTGTTGTTGGCTGTTTCTTGTTAGAGGCAGGATAGCAATGAGAGGACAGAACACAGACAGGGAATTATATAAACAAATTTACTGCCGATATGATGATGCTGATGCTATACGATTGTTTGGGGGAGTGAAGGTTTTCAACTGTAAACGAACTGTTGTGTGTGTGTGTGAAGCATGAAAATGATGCCATCTCATGTTAGGGACTGGACTATTGATATTCGAAATTGTAGGGTAGAGAGATAAGATAACACCATTCTCTGATGCCATTAAGTTTTGTCTTTTGCTTCAAGTTTAAAGTGCCTGTTTAAAAATGGGCACAAATGTATTTTTTTGTAAACTGAAAAGTTCAGTTCAAACAATCGAATGCGACGGCGGTACTGTAATGTGCTGGGACACTTATGATGATGACCTTTTTTCTTTATTGAAAAATAGCAGTTCAATGACACACTCATAAATGAACCTTTGCTTGCTGGTTGGTGTTGGTGCGAGAATTGGTGGCAATGGGTGTGCTTGATTAAATAAGGTTTCCTTTTGTCTTTTGTAATACACATATTATCACAGAAAGGTAGCTGCAGCTATACCAAAGAATTTTATGGAAGGAAGAAGGAACGGTAAACGTTGGGCCTCTTTGCTTTAGATACTGCAAAGATTAAGACTTTTGTTGTATTTGAGAATGTACTTTACTCTTGGTAAATGGATATTTTATTATCCTCCTTCTTGGTGCTTCACTTCTTGTTTGTACTTTGTACTAGTTTGTACTTGTCAGTCGCCACCAATCTCCATTTTATGCATGCGAAGAACATGCACGCTAGGTTTAGTTCTGGCTCCCTTCTTTGTAAAGTCAGCACTGTCAACTGAGTTAGCAGTTACATAACCAGAACGTGGATTGGGTAGTAAAATGAATGTCATGCAATGAAACGAACGACAACGTTTGACGTCTATATTATGGAGGCAATTCAGTTCAAGTAGTCCAATGCCCTTCATTCAAAAATCACTGAGCTTCCAAGTTCCATTGGTGGCATTCGTTCCGTCCGGGGTTTTTCCACTCTGTTGTACGATATCATAGGATTCAAAGGTGTGGCTTTTGCCGGAATTATGTGAAATATATCATTCTTCTAACGCTGGGAGACCACAAGTTTTTAAAATTAGATTTTTGAAAGATTGGAAATAATTTTTGAAACTGGTGAAATTATATATTGAGGTTTCATATTTAAAACTTTATTTTTGTGTTATCATTTATTACAGTGAACTCTGAAGTTGGAGGTGTTTTCGTTTGTAAACCTTAAGTGGTTACCCTTTTCAATAAAAAATTCATCAACAATTTGGATATGAGAGTACTTAGAAATAGAAAGTCAACTACAAGTGATACATCTGACTTACCTGAAGCCTTAGCGTCGGAATTAAATTCAAATCACAACGAGGTTAGTATAAAAAAGATTTAATGTTTTTTAAAATCTTTCATTGAAGAGACAGCACATTTGTATGATTTTAGTAATTTATTGTTTAAACACGTATTCAATTCAAGGACTTCAATTTGGAAACCATGTTTGGTACTGGCAAACTTGCTCTTTCGTCTGACAGTGAAGACCTCACGGAGGCACTTCCCATGTTTGGACTGTCGGAATTAGCATTAGGTAAAAGTTACTTTTACGGTTATGATTTGGAGTTATACATATTAAAATAATTAAATTAAAAATATAAATATGAATGGCTCCAGAGTTTGTAAGTAGGTATGTAATCCTTCTTTACCAATAATTTTGAAATAGGAGTGGTGGATGACGAAGTCGATGAAGATGCTGAAGATATTGACGACACAGAGGATAATCTGCAACAACCTGGAAAAAGGAAGAGGATCCGTCATCCTCCCAGAGAGCCCGTAATTTGCGAAGTTTGCAACAAACAGTTTACTAGAAAAGCTCATTTAGTACGTCATATGTACTTGCACACGGGCGAAAAACCTTTCAAATGTAATCAGTGTCCCCAATCTTTTAATCGTAAGGACCACTTACGAAGTCATTTGCGAGGCCATTCAGATGGTAAGCAGTTCAAATGTAATCAGTGCGCATCCAGTTTCTCACGAATAGATCAACTTCGAGTTCACACGTTGAAAAATCACGGAAAATACCAAAAGACTTTGAAGCCATCAACTACAAATGTGGTGTCATCGGGGACAATGACCGGCAGTCAGCAATTAACGTCAATGCCAAAACTCGGTTTTAAGGTTCTCACGTGCCGATTTTGCAGTATGAAATTTTCGCAAACACAAGAGTATAACAATCACGTTGCTGAGCATAAGCGGAAGCAAATGGTAGGAGATACGAACGCGAGTGTCACAGATGATGATGACTGCCAAGATAAGAATGGTATAAAAATAAAGTTTCCACAAAATATTGATATTAAAAACACTTTGAATGCCTACGTTTGTATTAATTCAGTAGAGCGCAATCTGGCTGAAATGCATGCATCCACGATATCTAATGATGAAGGGGATGATGATGATGATGATGAGGAGGAGGAGGAGGAAGGGCAGTCTAGTGGTGGTGGTGATGATAATGAACAAAGTGATCAAGAGGAAGAGAAGCAAGAAGATGAAGAATCAGCAGAGGACGATGAAGGGGACGAACTGGACAGTGGTCTCGCACAGGAAGACATGGAAACTTCTCAGCAAAGTGGATGTGAAGATGAAAAACAGGATGAGCCACCAAGAAAATTGGAGTGTGTAGTTTGTGGATTGGAGAATTTCTCAGACCAGCGTGCTCTACGTCGTCACTACAAGGTCCACAAGCGAAAATTTATTTGTCGTTTCTGTGGTATAAAAATGTCATCCGCTGGAAGTCTCATGCGTCATAACATGCTGCATACCGGGGAAAAACCATTCCAGTGTGACAAATGCGACCGAAAATTTTCCAGAAAAGACGCTCTAAAGGCTCATCTCGTTGCTCACGAAAAGGATAGTGTGAAGCACACCCTTCCTAGACCCTATGAGTGTACAAAGTGCACTGCGAGTTACACTATGCGCTACAATTTGATTCGTCACATGAGGCAATGTCATCCCTCGCAGGCACGAAACAGGAATGCTGCAGCAAGAAAAAATCAGCAACACCCACAAATTTTGCAACAACAAGTTTTACAAGAACAGCAGTCCATGCAACAAGAGGAGCAGCAAACTAACACCTTAATCCGCATTGATCCAAATAATCCGTTAAAGTGTATGCACTGCAATAAAGAGTTTGCCAGTATGAAATCAATTTCAACACACATTTGGTATCACAACCAAAAGAAGCGATTCATTTGTAAAGTTTGCAGTCGAGCTTTCAAGTACGCGACAGATCTGAACCGCCATGCTTTAACGCATAAAGGAACAAGAAAACCAGTTAGTCTTACGCAGCAACGCGCAAACAATCGATTAGCGTTGGCAAAACAGCAAAAACAAGGATCCACAGTTGGTCAACGAGCCTCTCCAAATCATAATAGCATCATGGTGAACGGACAGCGAAGATATCCTTGTGAATTTTGTACCGTTATCTTCAACCACAGATCAAATCGATCCAGGCACGTTAGAATATATCACAGTAATCAACAGCAACAGCAGGGTCGTTTAGGTGGAGGTTCGCAACAACAACAACACCAGTTGCAGCAGAGACAAAAGTTGCAACAGTTTCAAATGTCGGGTAAACTTAAAGCGGGTTTCCAAAGAAGACGTGCCCAGCCAGTATCCAGAAATCAACTTAATTTGAAGGCAAACCAAGCAGCAGCGTTAATGCAAGTTCAGCACATGCAAATTCGCCAGGCTCGACTTTCCCTTGAATCCAACGATGCTGAAGAGATTCAACCCAATTACAATGGTATGTTCAAGTGTGATTTGTGCGACAAGATTTTTGACAAACGGTATAATTACAGGCTCCACTTACGTACCCACAATAAACAATTCTCTTGTGTTGTGTGTGGTTTGAGAACAGCATCACAAGGTGACTTGACCCTTCATATCAGAACTCATACAGGAGAGAAACCTTTTCAATGCGGATTCCCTAATTGCGAGTGGAAATTTGCAAGACGATCTGCACTTACTGTTCACTATAGACGACATCACGGACCAAACGCAAAAATTAAGAGACAATACAAACCACAGCGTATAACTCCAAATATGATACAGGTAAATGAAACGGAAACACAACAGGTCACAACATCTCCCAATAATAGTATTTTGAAGACCATGTTGGAAAATTATCCTTGTAAGTCAGAACAAAATGAGGACATTGAAGAAACAGAGGCAGAAATTCAGCCTCCAGTATCTCTTGAACTACAGCAAAAACCAAAGAAAAATCTTCCACCTCCACCGCCCCTCATCAGATATCCATTGCCCCCCTCTATGCTTCAAAAGAAGGACGACCAGAGAAATAGTTTACAAACGAGTGATGACCCAAGTTCTCCTGAAGTGTTATTTTTTTGTAAACCCTGTGGTCAACTTGTTTCTGGCAAGGATAGTTATGTAGATCATATGCTTGAGCTGCATGGCACAACGGTGACAGCAATCGGCTCTACTCCGGTGATAAGAACATCTAATAATAGACCTTCAATAACTCAACTCATGCCAAAGAAATTTGCACCTCCAATGCTACTGAGACGACCGATTCAGCAGCAACAGCAGCCCGTATTGGCTTGTCAAAGATGCGGAGAAATGTTTGGATCCCAACATGACATGACTGTACATAACCTCACAAATCACTCTACTGATCGTCATGTTATGTGCGGTATTTGCCGAAAGCTTTGCTCAACGATTGGCTTCCTCTCCCGACATTATCAATATTGTCATCCTCGTGCCAAGAACGCAGCAGAAGAAGCTCGCATAATCTTGGCAAATAATGCTAGACTGCAGCATGAAACCGAATATTACGACAATGGTCAGGAAGAGACTGGTAACACTGATCAATTGCTATTTCCAGAAGTTGTCATTAAAGAGGAGATGGAGGAAGGTGAGACGACAACTGGGGACAATGATGGAAGTGAAGGGGACTTGAGCTTTACACCTGTGGACTTGCTGGAAACATCATTCCAAAGCTCACCAGCGGGTAAACCTATTCACGGATACATAAACTCAAGTTCACAAATGGACCCCAATCTTCCTTATCCATGTCCACTATGTAACAAGGGGTTCAAAGACAAGAAAGCACTCGCTGACCATAAATGGTACCATAGTAGAGAGCCAATCTATCCTTGCACGGTGACTGGATGCGAGAAACGCTTCAAATTGAAAAATGATCTCATCCGACATATGCGTCGTCATTTGCAAGAACGTCCACATGCGTGTCCACAAGCTGGTTGTGAATCTCGATTTTATCAGAACTCTGATCTGGTTCGTCACTTGAACAAAGTTCATGGTCAAGTAGAATCCGTCTCGTACGCATGTCAACATTGCTCATCTGGGTTCTCAAAACCAGATTTATTAGTTCGTCACATGAAAAGCAGTCACCCCGATCAAGATATTTCCCATCTTCTTGTTCTTCAAATGCTCGATCAGAAGAAACAGGCGGAAGAACAGCAAATGCAAGAGTTTTTGGCTAATTTACCACCTGAAGAAGAGGAGGACGATCAGATGGAACTGGAACCAGAATGGAGCCAAGATCATGATTTGGATTACAGTTTCGAATTACAACAATTGGAAATTGATGCCTTTGATAATGAAGACGATTTAGAATACCGTCAGAGCTTAAGTCCTACTCAACGACACAAGGCGCTCAATAAAGCTCAATCCCGAAATCAAGGCCAGACGACCATGATGGAAAAACTGGCAAATGATAATGGAGCCTTAGAAGACGGTCCTCCCTTTACCTGTCAAACATGCAACAAAGTTTACGATGACCGTCAAAAATTTATTTATCATAGATATTATCATTTAAGAGAGTTCCGCTACACTTGTCCAGAAGAAGGATGTCTGGAAAAATTTAAAATCAAAGGGCACGTCGAGCGTCATATCAGAACGTATCATAACAGCGAAAAACCAGCAAAGAATATTATTCACTGTCCCGTCGCGGATTGCACGAGAAAGTTTACCCGAGATTACGACTTGTCTAATCACATGGAAAAGGTACACATGAAGCAACAAGTTGTGGCGACAAATGAAGAAAATTATGAGCAAGTTGTTCAAGGTCTGTTGGAATTTGAAAATGTGTCTCAAGAAGAGGAGAAAGCTGTTGAAGAGTCTGTTACAACAGAAGAAGATGCAAAATATTGGTCAGAAGAACAACAGCTTCAACAAAACCAAATACAGGAGAGAGCCAGTACCAGTAGTTCTCCTTCTTCGCCTTCTTCTCTACTCCAACCCTGTATGAACAAACTAGAAGAATATACAAACGAACTAGGCGAGTTATATTGCAAAGCCTGCAACAAGCACTTTAAAGATTTAAAAACACTTCAAAACCATGTCTACTATCATCAGCGAGAGTCAAAGTATCACTGTGAGGAATGCGGAGCAAAATTCAAGCAAAGGAGTGACCTCCGTCGTCACATGAGCATTCATCATGATCCCAACAACAAGCGAGAATGCATTCCGTGTCCGCAATGCAATCGCAGCTTTACGCATGAACGATACTTGAGAATTCATTTAAATAAGGAGTGCGAGGGTGGTCCAAAGGATGAGCAAAGAGATGTTGGTCAACAAGAGGTTGAAGAAAATGAGGAAGAATTTTTTGCCATAAATCCTCAGGTGGAAATAGAAGAGGTGTCAAATGAACTTGAAGAAGAAAAACAACAACAACAGCAGGAGCAAGAACAACAACAAGAAGAAATTTGGGATGGGGAAGAGCCTCCAAATCCTTTGATGTTTGTTTCCAGTGATCTGCAAGGTGATGATGATTATGGCGAGGAAGAGGACGAAGGTTATGACAAAGGGCATCATACACATCGACAACCTGTCTTTGAATGTGACCTGTGCAACGCATTCTTCTCAAGAAGCAATGAGCTGATTCTTCACAAGAGAAGTGCTCACGCTGCAGCACTTTCCTCTCCACAAAGAGCTTCCTCCTCCCCCAATTCCTCAGCTGCGCTAAAGGGAAAAGGGAAAACATTTTCGTGCAACAAGTGTGGAATGTCGTTTCTGCAGAAGGGAGAACTCACACAACATCTTCAACAGTATCATTTAGACGAGCTACCAGTTCACCAGTGTCAATTTTGTCCAAAGTACTTTTACGTTAAGAAAAGTTTAGATACACACAGACGACGTCATCATAGTCACTTGCTTAACCTGATTGCGTGTCAAGTGTGTGGAATGAAGTTCCAAGCTAAGGAATATCTAGTGTCACATATGAAATCGCATCACCAGATTAACTGACATAAGGCCAAATCTAGGTCTAGATATAGGAAAAAGTAAAGTATTCCTACTTACTATGAAAAAGAATATAAAAATTAATCAATTTTTTTTACCAGACTACGATAAACCACCACTAAAGTATAGTAAAATGTACGGATCTCTCATGTTTTTAAATAAATAATGTTGTTATTTGTTTTTTGTGTTCAGATTCAATCAAATATTGTTAATGTTAGTGATACTTTACCCTATACGTGGGTACACGTTTGTACATAGTATAGAAATGTATTTTATATAACAAATATAATAAGCATATTATAAATTCATAAATGCAGTTTTGCAAGCGTTATACATACGTTAACTTGAATAAAATCGAAATTCTTTTTATTGTACAATACAAGATGAACGGTATTTTTTACAACAAGGTAAATATGTACATAAATTTATAAAAATATATTTAACATCAAGAAGGAAACTCTTTTTTCTGCTCAATTGTTAGCGGAACCAACTCGTGTTCTTTTTGCCCATTAACTCCATTAATACCAATTTGCTGCTGAGTAGAACTACGTCTTGCAGCTGCAGGTCCACTAAAGCTGGATTCTCTTCTGTCCACATTAGCGGCCCATGGCTGCAACTCACAGGAACCGAAAATTGCGTATAATATAGCTCCAAAAATATTTAATGCCGCGGCAATACTAAACACTAGAATCCATTCTTCTCTTGTTCCATTTGGAGTTAAAAGGCTAACAAAGAGTGGACACAAAAATCCTGGCAGAACACCAAATGTATTTGTAATCCCGATAATAATTCCTGCGTATTTTGGAGCAAGCTCAAAAATGCTGAGCATATATCCTCCCATAAAAGAAAATTCTCCAAAGGCTTGGCCGACTGTGACCATTGCAATTCCAAACTCGATATTGGTGCAACTTAAAAATCCAGTGATGATCATGCTAATGGCTGGGCCAACCATGCCCATTGTGTTGAAGATTTTACGGAGTACAGACACACTGCAGCAGTTTTTCCTCCGGAAAAAGTCGAAAATTGTTCCAATTGTAAAATGTACTGAAAGCATGCCCATGTAAGGCAAACTAGAGTACAAACCATTTTGGCTAGTGTCCATATACAAGACCTCCTTTAGGTAAGTTGGCATGTACATACCAACCATGAGAAAGCCCCATGTAAAACATGTGTGGGTAATGTGAATAACGGTGATTGGACCGGAACAAATAATATTTCGCCAAGGAACTTGAATCTTTTTGGATTTCTGGGAGCTGCTGTACGAAACGGAGCGAGTTTTTCTAAGGTATTCCAGTTCTTGTGCTGAGATCCGAGGATGATTTTCCGGCCATTCATAAACCAGAAAGCAGGCGACAACAAGCAAAATAATTCCCACAGCACCTGTGACATAGAAAATTGAATCCCAGCCATAATTTCGACAAAGGAACGCACATATTGGAAATGTGAAAGCGGCTGCAAATCCAAATCCTCCGTAAGCAATCCCCATCAGCATGCCCCGTTCTTGTGGTGCGCACCAACGCGCAGAGAATACATTAACAGAGGGCAGCGCGGCGCCCTGAATATTTTACATTTTTAAATCAGCGCACATTATTACTAATGACCAAAATCAAGTAAAAATTTCATCGACCACTATGACTGATTACATGAGTGAGTCCCATCAGCAAGCGTACGGCAAATATAAATTCCGGACCATACCGAGCAGCTACTGGATTCAGCAATGTTAAAAAACTCAGACTAGCTATACTACCAAGAAATGCCTTCTTTGCACCGAAACGTTCTGCAAGCCATCCTCCAAATATCTAAGAAAGCAAAAAAATACCCAGAGAACGAAACATTTTTGCTGATTTTATACAACTCAAGGTCAACTTGAATGACATGAAATTAAAGAAAAGGATATGGTCGAGTAAACACGTTACTTGTTTTACCTGTGTAAACAGATATCCATAAAAGAATGACCCTGCAATAAAAGATAAAGAAATCGATTAAGTAAATAGGATTTACTGTTTGGAGTGATAATAATAATGGGAGTTTATTCATTTCTTTATGCTTTGTAATATATGTATTTGCTTCTTGCTACAAACCTAATATAGCTCCTTGAACATCTTTTGACCACTCAAACTCGCCCTGTTTCCAGTTGCATGCAGAAAATTAATTAAATTACAATTTCATTCAACTTCTTGTAATATAGACATCTATATAATTAAAAATTCTCGACATGCATACCTCATCAGTAAAATTTGAGTTTGAAGAGTTTGCTCGTTTGGCTGCCATGCGTCTGCATATTGCATCGCTACTACTATCATCGTCCACTTCAAAAGATTCCAACGGTAAATCCAGTAAAGACACATTTCCAAAAGCATTTTCCAGGGCAGATTCTTCAAAACTACTCAAGTTGGATGGGATGGGAAAATCTAATGACGACGACTCTAGCAACGCTGCTGCAGACGTTATATTTGGTCGCTTAACCATGCAGACTAGTGCAAAACTAATGTTGATTCTTTGGAGAAGGAATGTGAAAGATGAGAACATGCACACAATGAACAGCGTCAGGCGGCATGAGAAGAGCAAAGGAGCTCGGCTTTAATGCTCCCTTTCTCTGGATCACTCTTCATGGTAAAAATTATGCAGTCCACTCAAGCTACAAAGAAAACAATAATTTGGTAACCAACTTCAATTTACCAGTCAACTTAATTTTTGGCGTAGTTGCAATAATATCTCGTTACATAATTATTTTCTCGGCAGAAAAATGAAAATCCCAGTTTCACTAAATTAAAAACTGTACACTTAACTTCCCAGCAACATCATTCCTAGCGAATTACTTGCAAACGACTGAAAGAATAATGCATTGCTTTTTGGTGGTAAGTTCTCGTCTTCATCACGCACCGTTTGTGTTTGTCTTCCCAACTTGTCGATTTTTTCGTTCGGTTGCACGTTTTCATGATGATCTTGGTCACAAACCCACACACTCCATACAAACACTCATATTATTCAAGATATTATTATTTTCTGCGACGATATGCCTATCTACTCAATTCTAGATCAACATATTATTGCAGGTACATACGTCCAGCCAAACTTGCAGGTGTTTTTTAAGCATTCTGTAGATAGTCATGTTAATATGTTGATATTTTAACTAGAGTTTGGCTAGGAGTGACTTCATTACAAGATGACTAGCAAGAATAATAGTCTGTGCTCACCAATGTGTGCAGTGTCATTATAAATATTTTTGAGTAGATGCATGATTTGCCAAGCCAAGTGTTGAATGTCTCATTCATAAAGAAATTATTGCATATTATACAAACGTAACACCAGTATGGTATTTTTATATATTATGCAACGACTTCCCATGTTATACAGCAATAATATTGAATGGCATAATATATTGCTGTTCTCTAGCATCATTGTACATACAATGGTGATTGGCACATGAAGAATTATTGGAGAAGGCAAGGAAATTCTCAATGTCAAAGTCAAATTTAATGACCAACTTAGTAAGTACTAAAAAAAGGAAGCTTTACAATTTTGTACTTTGCGTTTTATTTTGCTCATTCATAATATTTCATCATCATAACATGACGATTGATCAGTCCAAAATAGTAGGTGGTAAAGTGTGAAATTGTGCTGTGTGTGAGAGGAGTCTTCGCTTCGCAAGCGAGGTACGCAGTATGCGCATGTAAATAGGTAATCTGCCTATACTCTAGTATAGTCTAGTATTCATTTATGCATTGCCTGTTTTCATAGCTCTAGCAATTTTACAAGTAATGTTACACGCAACAGGTTGATTTCTAAATATAACAATTTTTTCAGAAATTAAAGCAAAAATTATAAAAGATAATTACCGAGGAAAACTGAATTCTTCAAAAAAATGATACAGTATACAAGGTCATATATAAGGTGGACGCAAATCGACATAAACATGTATTTTAAAAAAATCATTCACTTTGTATTTAATTGGTTGATCCATGCTAGCGTTTTAAACTGAAAAACTAATGTGTGTGAATAACTTTGCATATTGCAGTTACCTTCATATTATATTGTTCCACAAAAAATATTATGCAACTGCCATCCTTCCAAGCAAAAACCATATGCAGTGTCAAATAAAAAAAAAGTTATCATTAATGTTTATCCAAGTTTAAAAATACAAAACCTTCATAGAATTTATTTTAAAATTAAGTTTTAAAACAGTGTCAGTATGTCAGTTTCGAGACTGTACGTGCCTGCGCAGAAAGTCTCTTAGTCTCTTTCATGTTATTGTTGACGCATAAAATATTTTTTACAAACTATATTTTAAACAGTGGAATTTACTGAGTAATCACTCAGGTAGGTTGCGTCAGATGCAGT
>JAHZMT010003395.1:0-10815 GCA_027743785.1 Sinhomidia bicolor
AAGGAAGCAAAAAGTCGTAAAAATTTTTGAAGAAAAAAATAAATACGAATTATAGAATAAATGGTGGCAAAAGTTGTTGTGGAGTAGCTGTAACCTGCTATTATCTGGAGAGGACGGGTTTCACAGATGCTGCTGCGACTCCAGCTAATTTTTCTTAACACTTCATTGTTTCTAGTGTACGGTTACCTGCGAGAGACAGAGTGAGATGGAGAGGCAAAAGCACAAATAAAAATGCAAGGTATGTACCTAAGTACGCATGACCTGACTTGATTTTTTCTAATTTTTTCATTAATATAATCTAATCCACTTGCAGACTCTGACTTGAAAGAAAAAAAAATTGAATTTGAAATGAGAGCTTCAACGTGTAAACTGAAATGAGCATTTTGAACAAAACAAGATGTGCGATATATAGATAAAAGACGAAGGAAAGGGTTGACGATGATGATGATGAGTGCTGTAGGTTTTTTGTGGTTGGTTATTTATTAAAATCTATAAACGTCAATTTGCATAACTTTCCAAAAGAAAATTATAGACAGGGAGTGAAGTGAACTAAATAGCAAATGCGACAGTGGATTGAAAAAAGAATATACCTAATTTGTAATTAGTGGTCGGTGTCAGTTCTGATTGCGTTACAATGCATATATGTATGATTTTAGTTTTCCTTTCGCTGCCGTACTAATTTTCAAATGAAAGAATTTGCAAAGTCATTTAGCTGTAAGCGTGAATGATCGATATCTTTACGAAAAGAACAAATGCCGACTTGATAATGATATGAATGGGGATAATAATGATAGTGATGAAATAAAAAGGAGCTGCGTTGTTGCGTATTTCATGCTAATATGGAGACAGTAGTAGTTGTTGCTGTTGTCCGCAATTATTTTCATCACTATTATCAACTTGGCAAAATATTTTTATCAAAACATTTTCGATAAAAAAATTCAATGATAACATGGCATGACACTGTGGAATTATATCTATTGGAATTATTAATTATGGTGTAAAATATACTGCTAGTCAGTAATTTGTTGATACTTTGTTTGGCGGTGTTGCTGCTACAAAAACTTTATTCTAAAATGGCAAACAAATACGCCGACTATTTAGAAAGGATCAAAGCACGACAAGAGAGTATTTCCAAAAGGATAGCAAATATGAGTGATCCACTTCAAGCGATCTCTGTAATAATTGAAAATGAAGGCAACTCGCTCAAGTCAATATGGGAAAGTGACTCTGGTCCCCCGTTTGACGGTGCTATGGTCTTGATAGTAATGCTCCCCTTGGCGTTGGGAGTGATCGGTCACTACATTGCTCAGCAATGGGAACCTAAAACCACGGGTGAGGAGCTGTACGATGATTTTGGGAACAGGATTGTGGAGTTTCCCAAAATACCTATTGCTTATCTGCAGCAAACACGAAAGGACATGTCGGCAACCCGAGAAAATCGCAACTCTTTAGCATGGCTTTGTCATAAATGGCTCATTTCAACAAACGATGTTGTGCAAGAACTTCAGTCGCCATATCCTCTAGAGAGACCTACCCTGCGAACAGTTCCTGAACTGCAGGGACGAGGAAAGCATGTTGCTGATAATTACGAAAATCTTCAAGAAGCTGCCTTGCAATGGAGAAAACAACAAAAGAAACTAAAGAAAGAGGACAGGTTAAGACAATTGAATTTAAGAAAAACAGCCCGACCATTGTGCACACTTCCGGAGAGTTTGATTGTCGCAGAGGTACCCAGATCAGAGGTAGAATATTTAAAACGTAGGGTACTAAAGGCAAGACCTTTATGGAATAAACTTCTCAAGTGGATGAACGAGTCCTTAAAAAGAAGAGATGAAGAGATTAAAATAAATCAAAAGAGAAGAAAAACTCACCAGTCAGACGCTGAAGATAGTTATTGGTCAAGCAGCGAAACATTTTCGAGTGACAGTGGCGAGCACTGGAAAAGTTACAGGGCGGATGCTCAAAAGTGGATAAAAGGAAAAAAAGAAACAGCTCAGTGGAAACTGGAACGGGCTGCAAAACAGCAACAAGCCAATGCAGCAAGAGAGGCTGAGTTGGCACGAAGAAAGAAGGCGAGAGAAGACGCTATTGCTGCTGCTGCTGCTGCTGCTGCCGCTGCTGCGGCTAATGCTGCTGATGGAAAATCTCCCGGAACTACTGAACAAGCAGCAAGTTCCGCCGGCACATCTAAATCAAAAACCTCTTCTAAGAAGAGAGTCTCGATTGCTCCTTTGCCACCACGCCATAGCAGAAAAAGTTTCAAGCCTACCAATAGGAAACCTTCACTGAGATCTTCATTGAAATCGAAATTGAAAAAATAAGCGACGATTGATAGATACTTTTTAAGTTGGCAAAAGCATTTTTGTAGAAATCCGTCATCACAGAATAGTAATAGTGCGCGTCGGATGATGATGACTGATGATTTTTTTTCGTAAAACTTGACTGAACTTCCAGTTGTATTTAGATTTTATTTTCAAAAATTGTATACCAGTTTCAAATAAAACGATGATAATAAAGCTAACGTCACACGCAAGTTGCAAATGTTTGCGTATAAAATGAAATATGTAATAATAATAGTAAAACAATAGAGTAATTTATTGTTGCACATATCATTACTATATATTCTGTATGGACTATATGCATGTCATTTTCAGACAAGTCTATTGTATTATTTCAACTATATTTGCGCTGACTTTGACTTTATGAAAAGTACATAACTTGTTTTTCAAATCATCATGCAGCTCTACTAAAACAATCCTTGTTGTAAAACCAATAAAACAGAGAAAAGAGAAAAAATCGTTCAATTTGGTTTTGTTGACTTGAAGGATTTCCAATGGATAATACTTTCAATCTTTTCTTTGTCTGCATAATAATAATAATACTGCTGCATATTATATATTATATAGCTGCCTGGATTGGATAGATGCCACATAAGCGAGCTGGATACAAATAAACGAACCAACTTGTTATTATTACACTGGAATGGATGGAAAACAAAGACATGGATAGATAAAACGAGATATGTGTTATCCACCCCATACATCTACGAGTTTCACCCATCAGCCACGCTTCAAACGAGGGGGAGTTGAAGTGAAGCGAGAGCAGCACATATCTATGACTTTGCATATTGTATTAAGGAGAATGTAGTATTCCAACGTGAACAACAAATCAGTGTAACAATTGGAATTGATAGGTTTGAAAAGAGGGATCTTCTCTGCTTTATGGAAAGACAGACGATATCATTTGGAAAAAAGCGTGCCTCTACATGAATATATACCTATACATATATGTAATAGAGAAAAAAGGATTGTCTGTTGTTCTCTTGCTTCCTGCGAAGAGAAACAGAACCTATTGTTATTTTGACCTTTGAAACTGGATAACAGCAGTAGTATCAGCAAGCAAAAGCAACAACGACAACAACAGGAGGGAAAAATCTGCTTTTGCTTTTTTTATTGCTTAAAGGGTGAGATCCAAAAATCTAAACCAGCTTGTATGTATCTTTTCTCTGTAGAAAAAAAATCTATATAAATGGAGGATTATTTGTATGGTATGCCAGACAGACAAACGAGTAAAAAGCTCAACATCAACAAAAGTATCCAATGATCAAATAACAGAAAGGGAGCAGAGTAGTGTAATAATCAGGAGCACTACATGCATGTTTTTGCTTCAAGGTCGTTTAACAAGACAAATGCTACCAAATATTTTATGGATAGCTTCATATACAATTCAATTTATAAGTTTCATTTGTCTAGTGAAATAAACGGGTAATATGCACGTTTCGTTTCGTTTTTTTTGCCAATCTCTTCGGTAATATTTAAGGCTTATCAGACTTTTGTATATAAAAAGAAAATAACTTTTAAAAAGTCACATCACATTCAATTTTTTTACTTCTTTTCTTTTCTTGATTGGATTTTAATGCATTTTTTCATTTTCATTCATTCATCAACGCTGATAACACAGAATAATATAAAGTGTCATGATGATGATGATAATGCTGACGATAATGATCATCATTCACTTGTATTTATTTAGTCTGCACAGTTTCTATTCAAGAGAACAAAAGATACATTAAATATGTATGTATTCTCATACTTACATTAGTAGTCCTAATGATATGGAATATAATAATACTACATTGAGATTACTGATTACATTTTCTTACTGAATGCCCGTTTTTAGTATAACAAATTCCCTGTGTGTGTACTACCGTTAACATTGATGAAAAAATGTAATAGAAAATTGTCGAGAAGAAATGAAGTAAAAATATATAATTTTTTTTTGTCTTCTCATCCAAGAGTTCAAAGTACTGCAGAATGACCCTGGTCTGGCCCTGCCTCCGCATGAGTTCGTTCGTCTCCCTCTCTCTCTCTTCTATGAGGATTTTGCAATCTGACTAGAACCCTGCTGCGTACACAGATCATAATCAAAAAGTCGACAACCAAAGATAGATTAAAAATCCTTCCTTGTCTGTTGTCTGTCTTTATGGGCGATGCAATTCATAATAAGATTTTTATAGCACTGTCGTTCTCTTGTTTATCTATTCACTTGGGTTTTTAGAAGAGTGAGAGCAGAAAAGATGTAGCAAAAAATCATCTCTCTTTTTATGCAATGTAATCTGTACTGTGCACTGGGTGCATAGCCACCACCACCACACCACCTGACAAGCGTTTCACATGCAACTTACAAATTGTTTACTTTACAAATTACACCAAGCAAGCGAGTACGTACTTTATTTTGAAGAATTTTCGTTTGGTATATTCAGATTTCATTCTTTCAGTAGGTTAACTTGTTCATACATTATTGTCCTTGTTTTGCTCACCACCACTAGTACAATAAAAAAAGTTTCATTACACTTGATTCATTCTTTTGAACAGGCAACATTCACATTTTGAATTCACACACACCTTCAATTAATTTCATATCCGAAATTTTTATTGGCCTGTTAAACAACATGATGAGCGACAAAACTCGTTGTTGTTAAAGTGAAGGTGCTGCTATGCTCATGTGATGCTGAAGTAATTGACAAGCTCATCCTTACTTGCTACAATTTACAGGACAGTAAACTTTTACTCGTTCATTACATTAGCAAAGAGCAAAAAAATAAACTGTTGCCGTAAAAGTTTGTTCACAGTTTGCAATTCAATTTTCTTTATCATCCCACGGCTATACACGTATCTTGTTGATGCTATTTTGTATTCTCAGCGTATCACCATCACCGCATTTCTTGCTGATTCACAAGAAAAACAAGAATGATCTGGCCATTTTCTTTGAATAGAATTTTTTGCTAGCCTGCATGCAACAATGAGTCATTTTGTAGTCATTTTATCGTCATAGTGCATTACGTGAACGAACATGACATGACAAGAAGTGATGATGATGATAGTGACGACCTCATCTTTTCAGGCGACGCGGCACAGTCGGAAGGTATTAAAACTTTTAAGAAAAATCCTAAATAATTACAACTTTAACAGCATGAGTGATGCACAATTAATGTCACGTAAATGCTCCATGAACATCTTAATGAATCAGGCGCGAATATCTATTTTATGGCCGTAGAGACAACAGCCACTTTGCTTTGAGCTTGTATACCCTTACAACCATATGCCATAATGCACAATACATCATAAAACGAGCCCGCTCATATATATAATGTTTTTGTAGCCTCAAACTCTAAAGAAGAATCTCTTTCAAACTTTTTCCCCTTTTTTTGCTGTTCTTATAGTTTATGATTCATTCCGCACAGCCTATTTTCATCTATACGTCATGTCATATCACAATCATCATCATCATGATCACAACACACACAGCTTCATGAATAGTCAACCAACGTTAAAACACAAGCCCACATAATATCATCGTATTTCATTCTTGATCGTTTTTTTTCCTAGGCAGAGAGTAATATCGTTCCTTTTTATATTACGTTATCTTTCACACATTTTTTTGTCAAGAATAGGGGAAAATGATATTATCTTTTCATTACTCCCGCATTTCCTTCTCTTCTACCACCACAAAGAAAAAACCTCAAAGCAAAACCCCGTCAAACCACCATAAAAAGTTTCTTCCTCTCTCTCTCTCCCTCTCTCTCTCTTACTGTCTCTGAAAAAAATGATTGAAAAGAAGAAACTGTGCAAATAAGTACGTCGCCAGTGAAAAAAAACTTTTTTGCTAAAAGCCAACTAGCTATCAGCAAGGCCCATGTGTCGTGTTCTTCTAAGGAACAGCAGAGCAGCAAAAGCAAACCAAACTCTACCTCTACCACTAACTTCTTTTTTTCTCAGTAGAAACTTTTTTTAGACTCGGGTTGTCGTTGATTGTGGTGGATGACGGTGGCAGTAATGCTACCTGTTTTTTCAAAGACTGCTTGCTGCTGCCGCTCCTAATGCTCACCGAAAGAGTGACGATGACGACTAAGCTTGAATTCAAAGTAATGCATCACCAGAAAAAAACTTGTGTACAAAGTGTGACCAATTATACAAGTTTGTTGTGGGCTAAATAGCAATGCTGGAGAAACTATTTGCTAGTGGTGCATTCAAAAAACTTGGGACTTTCTTTTTTTTAAATGCAGTATGTGTTTTGGCACATGTAATTAAATGACATAACAAAAATCACATACTTTTCTAAATAAATGCATTTGGCCTAAGATGATTTTTGGTATTGGTATGCCTATATATTCTACATTGTATATGTACCCAAATATTTAGAGGTTCACTTATCCATGATGATGAACTCCAGTCGCGGCACACCAAATTACAAGCCACTAAATGCTGAGTAAAAATTCCAGAGCAACATAAAAAAGTAAGAAAAAGTTAAGTCAGATATATAGGTCTTGTATGTTTAACTTACAAGACAACAAAAGACAAACAGCTAAACAATCTAAACTGGACTGACTGTATTGAGCCTGGTTGTTGTTGTATTGTTTAGTTTTGTACGTGCTACAAACACACGAAAGTGTACACCTTGAATAATCAACTGAACTGCCAGCAACATAGTCATTGAAAATAAGTGTAACACAACATGGGTAAATACTGTTACTCTATACAACATACATGCCATTGTACCATTGAACTTCTACTGTTTTTTATGTTTGCTCAAAAACGAAATGTTTGGGGGAGTTATTGGACTTAACTGACTTGACTTTCTGGTTTAACCTTCTCTCTCTCACACATACACACTTTTACTCGTGGTGCTAGTAATATGGAATTTCTTTTCAACATTATTTAGCAACAGCCACGAAGAAAAGGTTGAGAATAGTTAGTGTTATTTGAGAAAATAGTATACTATGGGCTTTCCTTCTTCTTTTTATGTTTATTTCTTTGGCATTCTGCGTACATACATTACTTTATAAATAATAGGAGATTGTAGCGTCCCACCTCCAAAAACCGCATCATCCACCTTCACTCACTCACATTCTGTGCCTTGTGCCAACCCACTTGTATAACTTTCTCAAACCAATTTCTCTGCTCTTTATGTACCCTCCATCTTAATTCTAAAAAAGATAGAATACACCACTACTACTGCCAGCAGTAGCTTTACCACCACCACCAGAAATACTTTTTTTACGTTTTCTTCATACAAAATAAATAGAAATGTAGTATGTGTGTATTTTCCCTACTCATGAAAATGGACGTGGAAAAAGGAACGAGAGACAGAAGAATGAAGACTACAAAAATACTTTTTTCCCTCGTATAAAGTGAGAACCTGTATATTGCTCTATTAAAGGCGTAAATTATCTTGTCAACAGAGAGACAGGTAAGGAAACCAAAAGTGGTTAAAGTTGCATTTTGTTGCTCTATTCTCGTATATTTTTTCCATTTCATTCTTTCTTCTCCTCTCTACGACTTGACTTTCTTTACTAAAAGTGTTATGCTGTTGTATGCTTGTTTGTTGTTAGACTTGTGTACACTTTCTCTACAATGTTAACATTTACTCTCCTTTCTTTCTTTCTTTATTTTCCTTTTTTTTCTTTTTAAATATATATGTTTATGTGGTACGTGATGGTTATACCAAGTTTTTTTTATACTGCCTCAGTACATACTACCTATAAGCATGCATATAATAACAAACAGGAGCAGCAGCAGCAGTAAGGCAACGTACACATTTTGGATCTCAAAATGTGAAAGGCAGAAAAAAACTCGGGTAAATTGAGAAAGTAGTCAAAAANCAGGAGCAGCAGCAGCAGTAAGGCAACGTACACATTTTGGATCTCAAAATGTGAAAGGCAGAAAAAAACTCGGGTAAATTGAGAAAGTAGTCAAAAAGAGAAGAAGGCTAACACTATCCATTTTCTCCTGCAGAAACTTTTCAACTTTTTTTTTCTTCGAAGACAGAAAAAAGAAGAAGAAAAGACTGCTACTACTACTAGCTTTGTTTGCACATCCATTACATAACATCTTAACAACGCCAGCAGAGAAAAAAACTGTAGAATATATATACATACCAGCAATAGTAATAATAATAGCTTAAGGTGTGTAGGCGCATATGTGTACATGATACTGACAGAGAGTAGCAGCAAATGGGAATGGAATAAGAAGAAGGAGAAAACGCAAGCATTAGCACACACAACAGAGAGACTACTACTACGACCACGATACATTCTCAATATACAACCATAAAATGTACCAACCAGGTATGCACACTAAACTACACATTATTATTATTATCCTACTTTGTACCTTCCTCCACATCTTCATCATTTCCATTTGTGAACAAATGCAATGCACTCTGTATTTTATTTTATTTTTTCTTCTTTTTTTGAAAGCTTTAGAAGTAGAACACGACACACACGAGCAAAACGGGGTAAATTTCAAGAAGTCTAAAAAAGACTGGTTTTTTCGTGCCTTGCTTGATGTGCTGTTATTTTTTGAGTAAATTATATGTTTTGCAGCTGAAACGTAAAGTGGAAAAAAGGGAAAGAGAGAGAGAGAGAGAGAAAAGAGAAAGAAAGAAATTGAGACAGAGGGATACATCCCATTACACCTACCTTTCCATTAACACACACACACACATTCACCAACACCGCTACTATTACCATTCTGTCCATTCAATTCACATAGCATGAAATGTCGTGCCGTATATAATCATACCTGACACATAATATGTATATCTTAAGTACCTTATTGGTAGTAGACATATTCGTTTGTAATGGCACATTAAAGAAAGTTTTTTTATTTGCGTAGTTTTCACCAAGCCAGAAAAAGTAAAATGCTTCTGCTGCTGCTTGTGTAAAGAAAAAAAGTACAAGGAAAAAAATGTTTTTGAGCATTATATGTTTTTCCATTTCCTTTGCGCCGAAACATTATTATTATCAATGCAGAGTGCATAGCAGCATGTCACCAGATTCTCCGAAAGTTGTCTCATTTTTTTGCACGACACACGTCTCCTAAAAGCCTGGCAAGCAAAAACAGGTAGAAGACTAAGAAGAAGCAGAAAAAAAGAGAAGAAACCTGATAAAATGCAAGTTTTATTTTGTCCTACTTTTCACCTTTCTTCTCATAACATTTTTTTCTCATTTCTCGCTTCCAACTACCACACAGATACTACTACTCACTGTACTGCTGCTAATACCCGTACACACTCTGCTAACTGCCTGCGCTACAAGTAGAAGTGGCTCATGCTGGTTTTGATGTATAAATAGCTATTTTCTACCGCATTAGATAGCAGTGTAGACGCAGAGCAGCAGCAGCAATATAGCAACATTGAGCAGCAAGCAGCTACTATTTCATCCTGATGTGGTAATTTCATTTATTTTTTTTTCTTGAAAAGAACTAGTAGTTTTGAAGAATAAAAAGCATTGATAGTTAAATTGAGCACCTTGCGTACATCCATTATTAGTAGTGCTATACAAGAACATAATATGTATATGAATAGCACCGTATAGAAACGCAACAGAAAAGAACGGCATGGTCTTGGGAGCATTACTACAACCGTGTCGAAAAAAATGGCATCATATCACCATTAACTCGGTAGAAAACTTCTATTGTGCTCAGAGAAGAGGAAAAGGAGATAGAAAAAGATTATATCTCATGAAGAGTTTTTAATGCCTTTCCTCCACCATATCACACTGGTCTCGCTGTAGTAAGATGTCCAAAAATAGAGTAGGTAGTTTTTACTACTGTGTTAGTAGTGTCTGCCACTATTATCGTCTTTGCGAGAAAAATTTTTTATCATGTTAAAACGGGAGAGTATTTTTTGCCATTCCATTTCTTCCAAACCAGCTTATTTTTTTCGTCAGTATAATAATATAATGCTCCTAGTGCTGTGAGAAGAGTGGGTGGGAAAGAGAGAACATTTTTTTGTGATGCGAGTGAATAAAAAAATACCTGCATGCCTGCACGGTGCTTTACTTTTCTCTTGTCGTTTTTTATGTAAAATAGCCAGACTTTCTGAGAGGGAGAGAGGGACAGAAACTCACCTAGATCCGCTATCTATTTTTTTTCCTTCCTCATCTCTCATCTTTTTTTTGCTCACCTTTATCGAGCTTGTTGGAATTTGAGAGATAGAAGCAGCAGCAAGCAGACGATTTTGGTCGAAAGAACTAGGTGAAAAAAATGTAATAATGCACATGGCACCCTGAACGTGAAACTAGCTCACTAGCTACTTTGCTGCTGATACTACTACTACTACATGTTTGGTGTAAGAATATGAAAGTGAATATCAAGGTGCATAAAAAATTTAAATGGACTACAAGGGTAACCTATATTAATGCCTATACAGACAGACCTTTTGTAAATTTTATACACTTTCCCTTGACAAGACACGGGTTTTTTATGCGTGTATATTTTAAGCGATTATCTATTTTATATGCTAATGCTCCTG
>JAHZMT010003396.1:0-17278 GCA_027743785.1 Sinhomidia bicolor
ACTGTTTTTCAATCATTCATGAAATGGAATAATTATCGGAAATGGAAAGCATTTGATTTGTTTGCACACTTTTTTGTTATCATACTTCATTTCCGTTGTAGATATCTATTTTGAGCGTATGTAATAAACTTGTATTAAATAAATAAAAAGTGGATTATTTGGCAAAATACTGAATAAAACTTAAAACAAAAGTTCAATTTTGTTGAAGAGCAAAAAATGTTAGAATTGAATACAGCATTGACAGGATTCTTACTAAAACAAGAAAAATTGAATATAGAAGCAGATAATATGTTAAATGGGAAGCGACGTAGGTATGCATACTTTAGAGCGTAGCATGCCCTTGAGTTATGACCGGAAGATAGATAGAACCACCAAAGCTGTACCTCTCCCTACATTTTTTAGGATATTTTATTTTCCATTTCCAAACGCACTGCTTGTCACACTTAAATCGGACTATGAATAATATATAGCCACGCAGATAGCAACTACATGGCCATACAAACTAGGTACTTTGACTTTTAGGGAAACATTATTGGATTAGGGAAACTCGTACGATGCTATACAAGCTTCTATCCAAGGTAAAAAATTTGCCACGCGCGTATATACACCAGGTAAAATTCCACAACCACGTCCACCTGAAAATGTTATTTTATTATTTTATGAATATCGAGTTATCAAATATGAATGTATAATATGTATTTATGTATATGTTTGTGTAATCAGCTAAGTACTTACCGATTGTTACTCCAACTATTTCCGCTGGCTTGTCATACGATCGTTTTGATATTAACGGTGCTCCACTGTCGCCCTTTAAATAGAGCAAAATTTGTTTGAAAGAAATACTAGAAGTATTTTGAAATTTAATTTGAAAAAGAATAACAATAAATTGTTGTAACTGTTTTACATCACATGAATCCTTTCCATACGACCCTGCACACAATTGACTTTCTTGTACGGTAAAGTTGAATTTGGCTTTGTTGAAAACCTCTTGGCACTCTTTATTTCTCCATATAGGAAGTGACACCTTTCTCAGTACTTCTGACAGTTTTGGAGGCGTCGGTTCTTATTCAAACAAAAAGTTTAAAATCAGCTTTTAACACAAAATAAACTACCGGGGCTACTTAGTAAAATGTTAATATATTATTTTTTGATTTCACAACGACATACTTGAACTATTCTTTACATCAGTTACACCCCATCCAGCGACTACTCCCGTCTTTCCTTCATATCTACTTCTGTGGCTGCTTAGACATCCTGGCCAGGTAGATGGGCTTATAAATGCACTTCGCTTTAGCCGAACCATTGCAATATCGTTTTCATGGGAGGCCTTATCATAATTTGGATGGATTAAAATACTCTCCACTCCATAATTAACAGCATCTTCAGGTTCTTCTGGTAAATGCAAAAAGTACTCACCAGTTGTCACATTAAGGGAACTCAGCTTGATTGCCCTGTTCAATAAATAAATAAAATATATTTTAATAAATATTTAATTTAAAAGGTACCTGAATTTTAGGCTAACATTACGATTTAATTTGAAATTGATACTTTTTAAATGTGAGACATTGTGCAGCAGTCAATACAAATCTTGAATGGACTAGCGCCCCAGTACAAAAATGTTTTCCGTTTCTTTTTAAACTGACTATCCATGGGTATTCATCCTGGAACGTAGGGGTGCCCCCGACTATTTTTGGAACTCTGTCAAACTGCTTTCCGCAAGTAATTCCTGCAACTAAAAACTATAAACGCTTGCATCTTCAGAAGAAAAGGAAAACTGGAAATACGTGCAATGGCTGCAGTAAAAGTTTTATGCACCAACTCACAATTAGTATATCCACCACATTTGCACGTCAATCCCACAACAAATAGAATTGAACTCAAAAAAAATTTCATAATTGTCGGATATTTTTTTCAGAACTTTCCGATCCTCTTTTATTTCAGATTTATTTCTCTGTTTCCAACTTTGTAAATAGCACACTTCAAATGAAGAATGCAAATATTTTCTCCCAATAGTTCTCATAAGAATGAGCAACAATGAAGAAATTATATTTTCTTTTGTGCTGTAAATATGCTGCGCTTATAAAAGATAATTATGATTTATTACAAATCTCACTTGACGTTTATTTCTCAATTAAAGAACTATTAGATGATAAATATTCGAAAGTTGACGTAATTGACGGATAATGAAACTGATTGACATGAAACTTTATATTTTACACACGCACAAAAGTTTCCTTTCCGCTAAACCCTTTTGCACCTGAAATATATCATTTTATTTGAGAATCCTTGTTACAATCAATTTTGCTTTGATAAATAATATAAAAACACTATAATTTAAAATATGAAATAACAAGATAATATATTAAAAGCGTGCGCTGGCTGATATATACGTACAATGTACTGCTCATCAGATCATTATCTCATCTGCAAAGTTACGCTTTCATGCCATTAAATATGCTCACCTACGAAGTAAACATAATCATATCTTCATAATACACGGTGACATGAAAAACTTTTAAAAATCTTGAAAATCAGGTTCACTCTTCGTCTGCATCTTGTACGTCTTTATAACATAACCAGGAACGGTAAATCAATCAATATCATCATTGTCATGTTAAAAAGAAAAAAAAAACAAAACAAGCTTTCTAAAAGAACACGCAGCAGCCAATGATTAAATATTTTATCTTTCTTCTCGTAAATGAAAGATGTGTTACATCAACCTGTTCCAACCAACTTAAAATTAAGCGCTCTAATTTAACGAGTTACAAATATGCATTTGATCGAAAAGTTCATTATTATTATTATTATAGAGTTCCAGTATTACAATAACCTTTTCATGTGTCCCAGGCGGTAGATTATTTTTTTAATAAAAAAGAAAGTTTTAGGTTATGCATGGATAAACTTTCTCAGGACACCGATTATGATAAGTTTTTTTTTACTTTGCACAAAAAGAATATAAAATAACATCGCATTCATTCAGAGAACAACGGTTTTGTTCAAGCTGCCTCAATTTTTAATAGTGTAGTTCTGTCGTCGTACACCACGTCTTGAAAGACGTACATGCGGATCCTACTGCACAAATAAATGCATAGATACACACATCCACTTTACATCCTTGAAAAGCAAGTCTGAAGTTGCAACTATACGAGAGAGAACTCGCAGAGAAACAAACCAATAACAAGGCTGACAAACTCACAGTTTTTATTTTCACGTAAAAACTTCAAAAAAGAGCAACTGACTGGGTACACCTAAAGCCTCAATAATACACATGCATTACACAAACGATACCGTTTTTAGGAAAATGTAATAATGCAATGTTTTCTTCAAGCAATACTGCACTGCTTTTGGATGGATGTGTGCATAATAATAATAATGCTATTTTATATGCTGTCTATGATGATCTGTACAACCTGCACATTCACACATGCTCAATAGTTAAAGAGTTCTGTTCATCTGATCTTTTCCCAAGGAAAAAGCAATTTAGTTAATGAACGGACTAGAAAAGTTTCGTTGTTTAATGTTCCTTATAGTAATAATGAGTCAATACACGAAGCTTATTTCCCGTTTTCATTTGAAAACTTGATGTGTGCACAGGGTTGCACATTTATTTTAGAGAAATTTTATACATATGAAATAAAAACAACTAATCTAAATGCGGTTTAAATAAGTGTGTGAACTAGTTCAAACTTTCTATCCTAGAAGTAGGCTTTCCGCAACAACTGCCAAGTAAGTACATTGTGAAAATTAGAAGAGAAACATGCGTTACTGGAAGATTTTCTGTTATTGAAAAGGCCGATTTTTACTTGAAAACAGAGTTAAATGCAATGGAAAACGATCTAATAAATGGTAAATTGTTGGGAAAATCGGCAACAAAAGTTTTTCGTTCAGTCCAAATTTTTGCCAGTGCAAATTACTAAATTACCCCCGTGGTACACTAGTTATTGTTGCTGGTTTCTGTTAAATTGCCAATCCAATAATCGATCGACTATAAACACTGCAGTACACACGGCTAAACCCATAAATTTGATATTTTTACCCGAGTCTTATTATTTTTGTTTAATAATTTACTCTAGATGCACCCATATTTTTCGTAGCAAAATAAAAATTATTGTTTCATGAGAAATATTGGAATATTTTGTTTAGATAATAAAGCTGTGACCAAAGACGAGTGACATTATGTGTAAGTGCAAGTCTAGCTACACGGGAAAACATTTTAATTTTAACCGGATAAGAAAGTAACGTTTTAAAAATTGTAAATGCAAGAAGTGGTATTCCATTTAAGCGTATCGACCACATTTACTTTACCATTAGCACAAGAGGAATATTGAAACTTTTGGTTAGTAATAGTTTACTGTCAAGTAGTAGTCCGTTGTGATAAATGCCCACAAACTTAAAACAAAAAGTGATTCAAACTTTTATATATGAAATATTATTATTGTCAAATTGTTTATGAATTTGGGTTTTATTTACATACTGTGTACAATACTTTGCGTTTTATTGATTCAAAATATCAATAGCAAACGTATCGAGATATTGAGATGAAAATAGAGATTCTGGAACTTTGGAAGATGTGTCACTCAACATGACCATTATGATGGTTAATAGCATAGCAATACTTTTAACTCATCTCTGACTATTTGATACCCAGCAAGTTTGGTTATCTAATCACTTCCTTGATAAACATTCATACTTTTTATTTATCGTGGTGATGGGCTGATTATTTGACCTCTGGCATTACTTGTTTGTATTTGTGCATATAAAATTTATATTATTTAAAAACCAAATACTTACGTTACAAATGCTGATCAAATTTAGGAAGATAAATGAAAAGGAGTTGGTATCCAAAAAACAAAATATTGTGTGCATTTTATTTTTTCTCTAGGCTTATTTCATTCTAAAATAATTAATTGATTTCTTACAAATATTATTAGCTATACGTAAAAAGCTTTATGATGGTATTTTATTTTATTTTGCAGTATGGATTATCAGCATGCCATCACCATTAATGGACAGTCGATGAATGTAACGCTGTGTTGTGACGATGATCATCCAGCAAGTGCACGGACGGTGACATTTTATCTGTGTTAGGGTTAGCCTAGTGTGCAACGCAACTGTGACTGTCGCTGTCCTATGCTGACCATACTATTTTTGATTCACCGATGGTTTTACGCTACCGCCCCAAATTCTCATCCTCCTTCTATCAACGCTTGTGAGACAAAAATTAGTAGAAAACAGAATAGCGACAGTGACCCCGGAAGGCACTTTGAGTGCAGTACTTCCAAAAGTGATTCCCGGAGGATTTTTAAAGAAAGCAGCTGTAAGTCCAATTTCTACACTGAATTAGCAGTGGTGGCTGTCTGTAGGATTTCAACATTTGTTGAAGTACCTGAAGTGGAACTGAGTAACGAAAAGGAGAAAATGTCGATTGAGGATAAATTCCGTGCTGCGGTTAGGGTTATCCATAGCCTTCCAAAAGATGGTAAGGTCAAAGTTCGCTTTTATGAATTCGCAGCTTTTAACGAGATTTTATGAAGCAGATTTTATGAATATGAGCACGTTCGCAGCGTGCTCTGTTTTAAAATACATTATGTTGTAATTTCAATTTTTTCGGAATTTTCCCTAGGACCCTATCAACCTGCCAATTCAAACATGGCGATATGAGTCAAAACGAGGCTATGAACCAATATGTCGATTGTCTCAAAGAGGTTTGACGTTTGACTTTGCTTTTCCCAAACTTGTACAATTAAGAGACATATGATAGAAACTTTATCCTTTATTTTTGTTTAGATTGTGGAGACAATGTCGTTCAATGGCGATGTTGAAGATTTTCTAGATTCCATTGGCCCATTTTATGAATTCGTAACTCTGCAAGGAAGTGAAATGAACCACATTAAGGAGAAAATAGAGGAAGTGACAAGTAGTAGTGGTAGCTCCCTAGTCAACTCCGCAGTCCCGTCTGGAGAAAACTCGAAAGAAGGCAGTCCTCTAAAAATCCTCAACGGAAAAGCCCTTACGGACGAAGAAGAGGAGGTATCTACTTCAGAGAAAGCTGAAATAAGTGTAGAAACATCCACTGCCACCTACGAAACAAAAGTTTCAAAGAGCCCAAAAGATTACACTAATCAGAACGGTAGTGTTGTTCACATGAAAAAGGGGGACGAGTCAATCGTTCCTCCTCCAGCACCAGTGCATTCTTACTCGCAGCAAAATGGCACTGTCAAACACGCCTTGCCAACGGATAATGATGAGGACGAGGTGCTTACAGTATCCACCCCATATGGTCACTGTAAAGAAGACCTAGAACGTGAAACGGACGATAACGGTAGGAGTGATCATTGCAGAGTTCGAGTGACATCCTCAATAGAAACGGTTGCCAGTAATGCAACATCCGGAACAGAGTCAGAAAAGTACTACAGCGGCGACAGTGAGCCAGAAATGGATGAAAAATTTGCAGCGTCGCTGACAGCCTTCGTAAATAATGAAACGTATCCAAGCACATCCGCTGGAACATCTCAAAAACTGACAGGGGCACAAACACACTCGGTTACATTTAATACTAGCGGCGGAGGTAATACGCTAATGAGAAAATCCGTCAATAATAGCCCAGTAAAAAAGTCATCGAAAGATCGAAGCAGTCCCAAAATCAGTCCGTCAACGGTTTCCCCCACCTCAAATCCAGATGTTCTCACTCAGCAAACTGTTGAAAGGCTTAACAGAGACGTTGACCATATTTTAGCCAGACTGCGAATTTTGGAGGCAGCTTACGCAGCTAATGCAGAGGGAGCAATGAGAGCTCCAGCAAATCAAATTCAGCAAAGACGACGTAGGATTTTCGGTGACTTGTCAATACAATCCATTGCTTTCATCGTAATGTGGCCTTTTGTTGTTCAATTTCTGATCAAGCTAATTCGTTGGTGGTGGCGTAAAAGAAGAAACTCTGTTCGCGCCATTGCGCATTCAAGAATGAGCTAAAAATCGGTTTCAATTTCACGCAATCACTTGATTAAAAGCTAAATAGATTACTAGAAATTATGCTTTTACAGAGTTATGATGATGATATTGTAATTTTGTGATGCATTTCTTCGAGGAAAACAACCAACTACTACATTCTCCACTTTATTTTTATTAGCAATAAATTAAATTGGTGGAATGAATATAACATGACATGACAGAGTTGTGATAAACTGAAATATACAGTGGAAATTAGTGGCGTGAAATCTGCCAGAGTAATTCTTAAGTTTTGTGAGTAGAATAAAACAGTTTTACGCATTTTCCCCGTGGGTTCCTAATTACTATACTATATATGTAAAAAAAATATTATCATTACTATCTGTTCTTTTTGACCTAAAGTACATGTACGGCAAGCTTATCTTTTAAATACTTAATACTTAAAAAAGTACCTCAGTACCTGGATTCAAGCATTTGGTTTTCCAATATTAAAAAAATACTTAAAAGAACCAAACAAACAATCCCATTCCCGTTTTGTTATATAATGTATCCAACTATGTATGTAATTGTAAGGTTAAAATTTTAATGTTTAATTATTGTTAGTCCATTGTGCTTTTGCTCAATATTTTAACTAGTACTTTTCGACAATTTTAGTCATTTTAATTTTATGGTGCATTATTATGCTTTTAACTTACAATTGTACAAGTTTTTTGTGTTTTAAGTAGAATATGAAAATGTTTACGTATTCTGTATCACAAATTAGTTAATTTTAATGCGCAGATTTCTGTTAACGCCTTGTAAGTGCATAACAGACGGTTTCCTATATAATCCCGAGATACATTTTATTATGATTTTCACAGATTCATGTCCTAGTAATTATGTATTTTAATGAAATCAGCTCAACTCGAACAAGTACATTTCCTTCGCGTATACGCCTTTTATGTAACTGACATTTGTGGTTGTTGTACGCATAGTGTACTTAAACTTAAGCCAGCAATAGACAAATGAGTTTAGTATTTAATTTCAAATTTAATGTTATCTAATGCATGCGTTTTTGCATTTCACATGTCAGATGAGGAAAACCATTAAATAAATGTAATATATTTTTAATTTCCTTTGTTTTGTTGTGATTTGAGACGTTGGTAATATAAAAAATCAAATATTATAATGTGTTGAATGAAACATGAAGTGGAACATGTGAACCACAGTTGTTGAGTCTTGCTAAGTCACAAAAAATAAATTATTACAACAATGAAAAAAAATTATATATACTATTATAATTGAAATCATTCAAATCGTTTATTTATTTTTTGATAATAATATTGCCACCCAAGTATAAAGAGTAATTAATTACTCTGACAAGAATACTACGTAAAAATTATTTTCTCACAGTCATGGTACATAAACTAAACTGAAACTATTGTCTGAGGTCAGTACAAATGCTAGTACAAAATCATTTACTTGGGTACAAATATTCCGTGCATAGCCATTGGAATCTGATTGTTAAAAGTCGCTCTGCCAATTTCTGTAAACGTTTTTCCATCAATAGCGATCAAGTAATCTTTGGAATTTGCATTGGATGAGGATACAGCCAGTACTAACACACCGTCATCCTCCTCATCTGCTTCTGAACTTGAAGTTCTGGGAATGAACACGGGCTCACTAGGAAATTCGTCCTCGGATGCCGACCATGTTTTTAATTCCTTTGTTTCAGTGTTCAGTTTGACAATTGAACGTGCCATGACAGAATTTTTCACGTCTGACAAGGACAGAAAACTACCACCTGCGTAGATATAAGAGTGTTTTTTGCCTGTAAACCTGGGGTTAATTATGGCACGGTCGGCACCACGGACAAACAATCGCTCAGCCGTGAGAATAATTGAGTTTCCCTTGCGTGTTGCATGAGCTTGTGTGTTTTGGACGGATGATGGTGGCAGTAAGCTACCATTTTCTGGAACTGATTTGACATTTTCAATTACAGGAATGATGAATCGATCGATAATACATGGATCCACCTCATCAATTATGCCCTCTCGAAGTTTTGCTAAAGGCATGGCTTCAGTTGAACTCGGTGTGTCAAATCTGGCAATGTCGACAACGACCTGGAAAAGACAGATTGGAAACCACGAAATTATAAATTTGAAATAAAAAATACATACATACATTATAATTATTATTAAATTTGTTTCTTCTCAATTTTTTATATAGTAATTTCATTGTAAAGAAAAAAAAATATATGAAATAAACCACACCGTGTTTCCATCCTCGTAACAATTGATCACATGAAGAAAGAAAAATGACTCGGATGACAAGTATTCTGTAGAATGAACTTTTCCTGTTGCTTTCTCAATGATGATAAATTTGTTCTTGTCAGAACCTCTCCATTCCAGCCAATCCTTCAATGAACAAAAAGTGCATGCAATTTTAATTGAAAATTTGAAAACAATTGTAAATGAAGCATGTAAAAAATTAAATTTTTGATGCTCTCCTATACGCATCAGTTCAACTTTTTACCTTTACAGCATAGTCCTTTATTGTGGCAGCCAGTACACGACTGATTTTTACAACGTATGGTTGCTCAATGAAAATAATGTAATTTTTCGTCATTCCAAAACTAAAATCATAAACATGAAAACACAATTTTTTTAGATTTTTAATTATTAACTTGCAAGTGTCGATTAAGAAAGAGTGTCATTTGTATCAACCTGTGGTTTAGCGACAATCCACCAGTCCATCGGGGTGAAATGCTAGCGATTGTAGTTCCCTTTGAAAGTATGGCGTCGATTCCAAAGTCAAGTTCTCTATTTGCATTGGGAATCTTTACTACGTTGTATTTTACAATTGGCACACTAAAACCCATATTCCACATTGTACCATCTTCGTCAATCAACGGATGCACTCCATATCCATTCTGACCCAAATATTTTTTGGCATCGTATCGTTGTTCCGCGGCTAGCGTATCATAATTAATTTTACAAAAGAAACTTGTTGCAGATGCGGCAATGAGATGATGACCGCAGGTATACATGGATGCGGAACAGTTGTCACTCATATCATCCCTAGACTATGAAATTTACTCTGTTGTAAATATTTTTTAATGCAATGCATTATGTATAACAATAATTATAACAAAGTGTTTCTCTTACAAACGTTGTAACAATTTTGGAAAATATTCCAGATTTGCTCCCTTCCCGTTTCGCTGTCGTACCATACTCCATAAAATATGGCTTTCCTGTTTCAATAGCTTTCTGATAGGATTCTGTTTGCGGGTATTTTTTAGCCAACCTCACTTTTCGCCCGTCAATTTCAAACTTGCTGAGAATGGCAAACCCGTCCAAGTAATTGTTCATAGTAAAGTTTGGGAGGTCCAAAAGACCGGGCCCGGTCTGGTAAAATGTTCCCCGGAGCCATTTTGGCAACTCCTCTGCGGTAGTGCATACACAAAGTCGATATAAATGATCACTTTAAATGTAATTTTCCCAAAATATTTTTTACTAGTGACTGTGATTTAGAGTTTCACCATTTGTCAACGCTTCTTCAACCTCTGCAGTTTCCTTCGCGGATGCAAAAAGTCTTGAGACGTTTTTCATTTTTGTTTTGTACCTATGTTATTTGATATGCTAATGTTTCTGCTTTGTATGCGTGTGAATGCACAAATACATCACCTTTTTGAATAGGTTTAAAAGTAGTTTCACAGTTTATTTAATTTAATGGTAAGTAATGCTTTAAATATTGACGAAATAAGAATTTGTCATTTTGCACTAATCAATTTTAAGACAATTAAAATTAATCAATTGCGATGATATTATTGTGACAGGATAGTAAGCTTTCAGTCTTGGTTTGAGAACTGAAAAAAATCCAACTGTAGTATTATCTCATATTAAAAATAAATATTTGAACGTTATTTTATGTAATGGGAGAATCTATATTGAATCCATTTATATGTGATATATTGGATTGAATGAGATAACAATGTCAATAAAAGCATGAGGCACAGGCATGAGTTATTGTGGTGAACTCTTTCATTTTTATCATGAGCAGCAGCTGTCCTGCTTCTGTCAAAAGAACTTGACTGGACCCCGGACTCAATACTGACTAAATACTACTACATCGATCATATACTCGACCAATTATACATAAGATTATGGCAATAAAAGCAATAATGCAAGACTCAAGACAGGTTGTTGTGAAGGCTAGAACAAAAACGTGGAAAACGAGATGCAATGATGGTACAAGCTTTATACAACACAATAGATACAGATTTTACTCACATCAAACTTGATACACGTTGCAGACAGACGGACACATATTTTTGGTCTAAAAATATAGCATTGAGAAAGAATCCACCAAAGTGTGCAAGTGGCAGGAAAGAAATTAATTAGTCTGCTTTCTACATTCTATACAGGTATCAAATATCTAATTTAATTATATTTTTGTTTGCACAGTGAATGTCGTTCGTTGGGTACATCAATACAGACAAGTTATTTTGAATGGAAGCAGACAGTGTGGCAAAGTGTAGTGCAACATGCAATGTCAACCTTTGCAAAATTATTTATGAGTTTATGTACGTGACATGTGGGAGAATGACATTACGACTCGAAAATGACAAGCACGTGTCTATATTTAGTGATGATGATCAGTGATCAAAGAGATAGGTTCAACAACAGGTACGTCTTCGACCCACACGTACAAAAAATATTATAAAATATTTTATTATTATGCATAAAAAATTAAATTTTGCCGTTTGTACGTACGTCCAAAAAATAAACTTGATTTGTAGACAAGATAAAAAAAATGTGTGAACTTGCAGCAGCAGCAGCATTTCACCTTCAATTCTAGCATTAATTACTGGCTACTGGCGTAAAGATGAAAGATAATAAACTATATAATCCATTCAATTTAGAATAGCCAAACAATATTTTTTGTACTGAGGTAAATTCATTTCTGTTTAAAACCAAAAAAGCAGAAAAGAAGGAACGACTATCTGGCTATTTTAAAAGTATTCTTATTTCCGTCGACGCAGCCTATCGTGGGAAATATATTTTTTAAATGTTAATAGGTACGTAGGTAATATACGTACTTACCTACATATATATAGGATCACGATCAACGCGAATCATCCTAATGAACTGTCTTCTTTATCCACGTGTGAGTTGGATATAACTAGCTATACGCAACTTGGGCAAAAAACCTACATCCAAGAGTGCAGTTCATCGTATTTTGATGTATGAGAAGGTGGTACATGATAAAGACGACTGACATTATGTAGTGTAGACATTTTAATGATGAAAACATTTTCAATCCGTTTCTCAAGTAAAAAAAGACTTATATGGCAAGACTAGTTTGCTTTTGGGTACANACATTATGTAGTGTAGACATTTTAATGATGAAAACATTTTCAATCCGTTTCTCAAGTAAAAAAAGACTTATATGGCAAGACTAGTTTGCTTTTGGGTACATTTCATACGTAAAAACTTCTTTGGAAAAAACATTTTGGCATTTTTTGAACTTGAACGTACTTAAAATCATATGAGAAGCTACGGTAAAACAAATGTTCATGCTTATAGGTATTTTAATTTTTTTGTGGACATCCTGTATCCTCTTTTCTTTGAACATGTGTCATAAAAATATGGAATTTTCTGCAAAAATATTTATAACTACTCAAAGCTTTCTCTTGAAGCTTAAAAGTAGGTGAGCACACCCATTGGTGTGCAAAATCTACAAAAACATTTATATATCCGGCAGAAGTCACTTGGTTTTGTTATTTTTAAGACCAATTAAACTGAAATACGTAAGCAAATGAAATTATGAATACCTAATATAATATGTAATAAAAAGGAAAAAGGAGGATTCGCTTCTCACGAAAGTCGGTAAAAAGTTACGAGCAGAAATATTGTTTTATGTGTTAAAATGATTTTTATTTTTAAAAAACTGTTATGCATTTCAAACAAATTAGTTTATTTCGAATGTAAAATACTACTTTGCAAACTTTAGCAGATAATATTCACACTAGTTAAATAAAAATGTTAATTAAAAAGGTATGAATTTTTAAGCTGAACGTAGAAACAGTGCGTGAATCCACGAAGCTTGAAATTTCTCATTGAAACTAGCTCTACCAATTTCAGTAAACGACTTGGCATCCACAAACACAATCGCGTTGGACGAATCATTCGATGAGATCGCGGCTTCTGTTACACCAAAAACTAAAATTCCGTCATCTTCTGATTCTCCGTCCGGATTCGGGATAAACATGGGATAAGAGGGAACTTGACCTTCCTTTCCTTGCCAAGTTTTGATATCTTGTGTTTCCAAATCAATTTTGCTTACGCAATTGCCTGCATCCGCTCCTTTCCTTGTGTACGTGTTAATTGTATACGCGTACTTGTAGGGCTTTCCTATGTACTTTTGATTGCAAACGGCAAAATCAACACCGACGTTGATAACCTCTGGGATTAGCACTACTTTATCTCCCTTGCGAACCGATTGCGCTTCGTCGTAATGGTCTTCAATGTAATTGTCACCATCCTCAGCTTCCCCTAAATCGTCGATAATTGGTACTACGTAGCGAACAATCGAGCCAGAGTACACATTTTCCATATTTGCATCCGGAGACGTTAAATTCTCTAGCAGGAGAGCTTTCATAATGTCGGTATTGGGCAAGGCAATGCAATCCACTACAATCTACATGTTCGCATTCCCATTACATAAAAAATTTAATGTTAATAAAATTAACATAAATTTTTATTGTATAATAATCAACTATTTAGAAATTTGCTCACATTGTTGTTCCCATCTTCAAAAGCATTAAGAATTGCAACTCCATAGAAGGCAGCAAAAGACAGAAATTCCGTTTTTAACACTTCGCCAGTGTCTTTTCGGACAATATGAAACCGGTTACAGTAGTCGGGATGCCATTCCAACCTGAGAAATTTTGCACAGGTACCACATAATTATTGATATTATGGAGGTTCGTAAAGGGATAACATGCGATAACAGAAATCTTGAGGAGCACATGTCAATAAATAAATTGATGCGTCATACTGTATTGTCATTTTCTTAGTAAAAACAACAGAATATTATGTGTACACAGTAGTACACATGCATGCGTGTTTTATCGACCATATCACGAAAGCACGTTGAAAAGGGGAAAAAACCAGTTTTTGTGGTTTTCAGCACACACGAAATCTCAATTTGTGCTTACCAGTCCATCATTGAGTATTGCTTAATGTAAGTTGCGGTCATCTTCATAGCATTAACAACTGCCGGCTGTTCAACAAAAATAACATAGTCCTTGGTCATCCCCAGACAGCGCAGGATGGATCCACTTGTCTTCATTCGGGATGGAATTTGACAAATAGTCTCCCAGCGTTCCTTTAGTGGTTTGCTTCTATTTTCTTTGCGCATGCGAAGTACTTGGCACTGCAGACTACCAGTGATGGTGCCCCCCAGATTATACATGTCCCCATTCTCATCTTCTAGCGGTAGCGGACGCATGGAGTACAAACTGAACATTTTCAGATAGTGATTTTTCTCTTTCACTTCAAGAGTCTCGGGGTCAATGGTAAAAAAGTAGGTGGAGCCGTCAGACTGAAGAAATATTTCACCAGGATTTTCTTGATGCATGGGACCTAAACAGTTGTCAGTGAACTCGTAAGGACCCTGAAAAATATAAGAGCAAACTACTGCTCATTCAACCCTACTTCCAGCTTGCTCAGATATTCATTAATTTTTGCTCATGAGTGACTTGCTTACAAATGGTCTTAGCGGTTGCACTACAAATGGCGTTCCCATCAACACCGTACACGGTTTTCCGGCTTCAACAGACCGTTGATACGCACTAGACTGGAGAAACTTTTGCTTTAAGCTAACACTCGAATTTCCACCATCAATGTTAATTTTGCTAAGCATTGCCATTCCATCCAGTAAATGTTTCACTGAACCATCCTTAAAATGGAACATACCAGCTCCACATGCAAGGATAGAGCCCTTTACCCATGACGGAATGGTTCCTAAGCACGTGCAAAATTGACATGATTTTTTACGATTTGTTGACCACACTTTACACCTACTCCTCCCCTACTCTTGTATTCACGCCTAGATTACTAATAAATTTTATGGCAAATAAATCCACTCACCTGTAACTGTTCCGATGACTTCCTCTGGAATTTCCGCCACATTTTGCAGATTTGATGGCCACGACTGGCTACTATCGTCAGTATTCCCGTTGGTACTAGCCATTATTGTAATTGTAAATTAAACTTGCACACTTGTTAAATTAATGAATGACTAATGAATTGTGAAATTTTAGGCACTTTTGTGGCACTTGTACTTTTGTAATGTAAATGATGTTTGAATAAGGATAAGTTCAAGTTCACTTTACGTACAACACACTGGAAACGAATGCGGGAAGTGGTAGTTCTTTAAGCGTGTATTCAACGGTTGCAAGTCTGCAAATGACTACATGACTTCCTTCTCATGATTCTCAGTTTTTATTTTTCTTCAAGCTCATATAGAAATAGCGTTAAAATAAGAGCAAATCTCTGTAGTTGGCAGTGGAGTGCAATGTTAAGTTTTATTTTGTGCAAAGTAATAAAATACTGAAAACAGAAATAATATAATACAGTTGTGTAGTTTAGTTGTTTCGCGTAGGTAGTGACAGTCTGTAAGAGATTGGTACCAACCAACCTCCAACCAGCTAAAAAGTTACTAGTTATAATAATAATGCATTGCAACCACCACCAGTATCTTGATTGTTATTACTGCTGATTCTCTTCAAAACATTTTCGTACATGCATATGTAGCCATTATTAAAAGGAAAAAAGAGGTTGAACAATTGAGTTTATAAAGGAGATGAAAGGCATGACATCGACATGCATGACGCTGCAAATTCCATCCAGGCCAAGTTCTTTTAAAAAGACACAAGGCTTGTATTGTTACACGTTAGAAAATTGTAAGCCATGCTTAAGCGTACAAAGTTGACTTGCTTGCACTGCATCTGCTTAATATTGTTAGGTAAGCAGCAAAACAACTATATAGTTGATTACGATGATGATATTCACCTGGTTTTTTTCCCACGTCAAAATTCATGGAACCTGAACTTGCAAAAGGTATAAAAGAAAAAAAAGAAGATACTCGTTTGAAGATTATATCGTCAATCCTCTCGTTGCTCGTGCGTTTACTGTGGATTGAGTAGCGTATACAAGAATAAAATAAGATGATGTGTTGCTTTGGGCAAGTAGGTACATAACGTACGAACAGTTTAATGGCCAATACATTCGCTTGACTTGGCTTCAACGAAAATGCAAATAAAAGCGCTGCGTGATGTAAAAATGTATAAAAGGGAGTTGCTTCAGCATTCATTCTCATTTCTTGTCCATTCCACCTAGCAAACACCAATTATACCACCTGTAAAAAATGACGATGTGAGACAGTAGGCATGTGCATGTGTGTATTTGTTTATATTTTGTTGTAAGGATGAATCACGTATTACAGGCTAAAAGAATGTTTTAAACGCATGGTACAACATTTAACATTTTAAATCACACTTTGTTGGGTAGCACATACCTAATTCACAGAGCAATTTATAATATTAATTTATTCTTCTTTGAACTTTTTTAAAATGTAACGTGCTACCTTAAATGTAAAGTGTTATGAACATGTGACGTCTTTTGTTTAAAAAAATCGGTTGTTTGTTTCTAGCATTATTTATTTTGTCATTTCATCGTCACCATCATGAAAATGTTTTATCAACGTCTTGAGATGATTTATAAAATTGCATTTTGTTACATGTACGATAGCCTTGGGCACTGCGTTAAAGCAAAAAGTGTGTATTGTTGTACTTTAGTATATAGTAAGTATTCCCTTTGAGGCTGTGTATGTCAATTTCCTTTCAACAACAAAACATGCTTCGTGAATAAAATCCTATTGAGAAGGTCCACTGAACTGCAGGATTTTGATGTATTTTCCATTATTTTTTATTCTCGGCATTCGAAAAAGATTTTTTTTCATTGTACAGGGTTGACTGATTTTTCAATGTGACTGATTGAAGTGTTCTCCACAAGGTAAATAGTAATAAAAATAATAAAGTAATGGCGCATGGCGATTCCGTGCCAGAAATAGTAATGGAACATTCTCTCTGAAAGCACGCATTTCGTATAATACATACATGCCCGCAAGTGTGGATAGTGCATCTCAAGATTTTTCTCGAAATAATCGGTTTGGTAAAAAAAGAAAGATGAGGAAATAGGCTAGCAAAAGGATTGTAAAGAAAGAATGAGAGGTTGGTAGTTATAAACGAAGATGTTTTTGCACTTTATATTGTGATGATGAA
>JAHZMT010003397.1:0-17300 GCA_027743785.1 Sinhomidia bicolor
TGAATTGCTCGATCTCGTGGCCAACGGATAGGATTCATTTGATTTAGTAAACCGTAACTCTCTGAATTAATGCCATCAGACACGAGACCTGGTGTCGTCATTGTGTCAGAATACATTGGCTTCGGTTTTAGTGAAGCTAAAAAGTCATCCGAATTTACTGGAATGAGTGGTGGAATAGGTGGTGGACCAGAAGGCATTGATGACGTTGTAACTGTTGTTAGTGGTGGTGGTGGTGGCGGTAACAAAGTGTCAGCCATGGAAAATTTTTGCTGACTACCCTTTACCTGCACTTCTACTTTGTTCATTTTTTCAGCGGGTAACTTAATGGTAATTTTAAGTTCATCTTTAACCTCTACACAAACTTCCTTCATTTCTGATTCTTCAGACGACTTTTCGGGTTCAGTGGTCTTTGCTGGTTCTTCAATTTCGACCACCTTGTGTTTTTTTGTACTCTCTGTATCATTTATGTCTTTTTTGTCCTCTGGTTCTTTTTCAACATTTTCAGAAACATTGTTTGTCTTTTCAGCGTCCTTGGACTCCTCAATTTTGTCCTTATCACTTGTCTTCTCCTCTGACTGTTTTACATCTTCTTTCTCCTCTTTTATTATTGACGCTGATTTGCTTTCTTCTTGGCATTTTTCCTCCTCTACTTTCTTGTCCTCTTCGACATTGGCAGTCAAATTAACCGCTTCTCCAGAATTGTCATCCTTTTTGCTCGCTTCCTCATCTACCTCTACAGGCTCTTGTTTAACCTTAATAGATAACGAGTCTGGTGTTTCACTGACCCCATCCACCTGCATAGCTTCAACCTCATTTTCACTAGTTTTCTCTTTTTGGTCAGTCGACTCAACTTTTTCCTTTTCTTCATTTTTATCATTTTTGGATGATATTTCTTTAGATTTATCATCAGTTTCTTCTTGAGCAACTTTTTCTGGCTTTGCAGACGTATCATCTGATGTTTCTTTAGAAGCTTCAGTACTTTCTTCCTTTGGAAGATCAGATTTTTCCTTCTCAGCTTTTTCAGCTTCTGCTTCTTTGAGTTTGTTTGCCTCTGCTCGTTCTTTCTTGATATCTTGAATCTCAATATCCAGTATATCCGATTTCAAGCGCTTCATTGGAGGTGGCTCTGCCTCCATTTTTTCTAATTTAAGCTTTCTTTCTTCTTGCATTTGTTTAAACTTTTGCTTTTCAGCTTGGTCAAGAAGCGGTTCACTAGCCATGTGACGACGTAATATCTCTCTAAACGATAGTTCCGGATCATTCAAATAAAACAAATCAGTTCGTCCTAAACCATGTCTTGCAGCTCCATATAACAGGTCTTTGTCATGTTTTCCTGGAATCCACCATTCTGGCATATCCAAAGATGGTTGACATAAAAGAAGGCGATCTTCAAGTTTTTCATGGCTTAATATTTCTTCACGAATTTTAGTTAGCAAGTCGATTCTCTCCACTGTCCTTCTAGCGCGTTCTTCTGGTAGAGGATCCACGGGCACTTGAATTAAGTCTATATAAAAAGAAAATATTGATTGAAGTTTTATCTATATCCAGATAGATGGATATTATTATTAGCCTACAAAATAATATAGCTATAAGCGCATGCTGATATAAGCAAATACTTTAACTCTAAACAACAAAAACTTACCAAATTCTATTGTTTCCAAAAAAGGTTAAAATAAAAGAAAAAGAAATGATTAAATCAGACATGCACGGTGTTTTGTGAGGCTTTACAGAAAAATGCAATTAGCTGTTCCATATTCAAAAATAAACCTACCTTCTTCTTCCGACAATTTTTTTCCAACTACGCGTTTGCACATTGCATAAAATGCTCGGAAGTATTCCGTGAGTGTGTCGTCAAACTTTTTATCTAATCTTGATATAACACGAAACTTTGTCCAGTCAGGTTTGCCCAGCTCGTTTCTATTTTGATTGCAGAAAAAGATTTTGTTAAAATATTCCATGTAAAAATTAAAGTGGCTTGGAAAGTGCATGTAAATATATACCTCTGTATTCCAAATGTTGAAATGGTTTTGCAAAAGTCACTTTCTTCTTTCTTTGACCATCTGCGCTGCAACATTTCCAACTTTTGCATTTCTCTTTCACGAACAATTTGCTCAATCTTTTCCTTTCTTTCCAATCTCTGGAAATAAAATTGTACCCGTTAAGTACTTTGCTGCAATTTATTTAAAGATGTAGTTATTTTTAAAAAATTAAAATGGAAACTACTGACCTTTGCTTTTTGGGCGTTTTTGATCTCCTCCTTCTTGAAGTTTCTTTGGAAGGAAGTTATTAATTTCCTCAAACGGTTATTTAGATCGGATACAGTTGGAAAATCAAATTTGCCNTCCTTCTTGAAGTTTCTTTGGAAGGAAGTTATTAATTTCCTCAAACGGTTATTTAGATCGGATACAGTTGGAAAATCAAATTTGCCATTGCTATTTGGCTGCGGCTCTTGGTTTTCGGGGTTGGCGGCGGGTACAGCAGCAGCATTGGCTACTGGATTTACAGACGAATCAGGTTCATCACTTACTTTTGTCACCTCTTCACTTGTAGGTGGAGGGACTACTTCACCACTCGCAATGTCTGCTGGTTTATCTGTGCTTTCAACTTTACCGTCTTCTTTTAATGGTTCAACAGCATCGATTGGTTTACTTGGTTCGGAAGGCACTGCCTCCGAGTTTTCTTCCTTGGGAACATCTTTTTGTTGATCCTCTGTGGAGGCATTTTCCACAGACGATTCCCGTTTCTTTTCCTCGTTACTGTCTATTTCCATCTTTTCAAGTTTTGCTTCGGCAACAGTGGCATTTTCGGTTTCACTTTCCTCGACTTTCTCCTCCTTATTTTCCTCCACCTTTGCCTCCACGTTTTCTTCCACGTTTTCCTCCACTTTTTCCTCCACCTTTTGATCTTTAGTCGCCTCAGGTTTTTGTGATACCTCCTCTTTGCTTTCAGCATCATCACTAACTTTTTCTACTTTCTCTTCAGTAGGATCGGTAGTCTCTGTAGCATCATTTTCCTCCGTCTTAATACTTTCCTGATTTTCATCAGTACTCACCTCGGTCGAATCTTCTTTTGTTGTGGAAGGAACCTCATCTTTACTATCAGACAAAGTCTTTTCTACCTCTTCAGAAGTAGTAGTGTCCATTTTATCTTCCATTTTATCTTGTAGCTTAACCTCCTCATCATTTTCAGGAACCTCATCGGTCTTTAGAGATTCATCAGGCTGTTTCTCATCAGTTTTCTCTTCTTGTTTTTCGTTACTATTACTGGATTCATCAATTTTTGATTCCATTTCGGCAGCTGCGGCTGCGGCGGCCGCCGCCGCCGCAGCAGCGGCATCAGCCTTTTTACCTTTTGCATTGCGTCCTTTCTTTCTGCCCCTTCTTTCCTTCTTGACCACCTCTTTTTTGGCAGCCTCCAAATTGCTAGTTTCCTCGTCTTGTTCTCCCGCAATTGCGCGATCAAGTTCTTCTTCGTTTACTTCAGAGGAAATTTCAGCCAAGACAGCAGATCCATCTGGAGGACCGCATTTGTTAAGGAAACAGAGGCTTGGATCAAGCCTCATCATGTTGTATCTCTCATAACCATGTTTGAATGTGCCTATAAGAAGGGATGTATCAGCTTCCCTATCCCACCAATCGAGTGGTCCATTGTCAATGAGAAGACTTGGTGGACAGATCATACATTCACTGTAAAGTAGATATATAATCATGCTATCATCACTCTTAAACTATAGAATGAAAATTAGTTTAGTTGCAAGTTCACACTACTTACTTAGCAGGAGCACCTTCCATAATTTTCGTTGCGTATGGTCCGATAATTTCACATTTAATGTAGTAAAGCATTCTTATTCGCAAAAGCACCCTGTGAAAAAAATGTAATTAACGTCAAGTTATTGTTATTCACTTAATTCATGCTAGTAATAATGTTAAGCTTACTTATTTGAATGTTTAAGTAAATGCTTCTTGTAGTTCATATCCAAGTGTGATTCGGCGTCGTATTTTTCATCCTTTATCCACTCATCACTAGTAATTTCTTCCTCTTCTTTTTCTGTACGCTCTTTCTTTTTGCTCTTCCTACCCCCTCGTGAGACGGGACTTGCTAATCCTATTTTCAAAACATGAACCGTTGATAAAATGAGTACTAACAACGGATTTTAAAAGAATTTACTCAAACACATACCTGAATGCTTCTTGCTTAGGGTGTCTTCATTTATCCTGGGATTTATTAAATCTGATATGAAGCACTTTACTTTTTCGTCGCCTCTAAAATTGTTTACGCAGTGAAGGAGCTGAAACATTTCAGATTTTTATATAGACAGGTAATGTAAATTTTTGCGGCTGATCAACAATTTTCATGGAATGCTATAATTTACTTACAATTACTCTAGCACACTCTTCCACATTACGTTCCGTCCAGCCCTTTCTGAACTGGCCTTGTGCCAAAATCTCAGACCATCGAGACCACCTACAAAATTATTCAAAAAACAATAATTGGAATACACCATTTGACTATACATACTTTATATTTTACTTTTATATTTTAAACAAAATGTTAAAAACTTCAGGTAATGCTTGAAGAATTTTCAACACATTATAGAGAAATAAATCCTCCACTCGGTATTAGCATGGCAAGTCATCATAGAATTATTTTATTTTAACTTTACTTTCAAAAATCGACAAACTTACCCAAATGTGAGTAGACCCTTTTCAATTTTGTAGCATTCACTACGAGTCCACTTTCCATATTCAACAACTCCATCGTCGAAATTGTAATCATCGTCAACATTACTACGACGTCCACGACGACTTGCTTTTCCACTGCGTGTTTTCCTACCTGTAATGCATTCAAGTTTCAACAAATGTTAGTTTTTAAATATGAGCAAAAATAAAAATTGAGACAAAAAGAGAATAGTTATTATTAGAAGAAATTGGTTATTTATACTACTAAGAGAATCCTTGCCTCCTCGAGTCCTGTCTCCAATGTTTCCCTCCTCATCAGAGTCGGTGGAAGATTCTAAATCAGAAATGTCCATCATGCCTTCGTCATGTCCATAACGTTTAATTTGCGTACGTCTTCTGGGTTCGTGAATGACTAGTTCATTCTTTTCTCCCATTTCATCAACTTCGATTTCCGCCTTTCTAGCCCATTTCTTCCAAAAATCGGGGTCATCAATGTCAATATCTTCTCTGGCCTGTGTTCCTACAAAACTGGCCTTCGAGAAGGTAGAACCTTTCTCGCCTTGTTCTAGAGTGATAACCTGAGTTCTTCTTGACAGGATGCAGTCGATATCCTCTTCACAAAATGTATCACCAGCGTTGTCTTCATCCATCAAGGCACCATACGCTCCTCTTTTCAACAAATCCTCAACCTCTTTTTTGGACAATTGTTTATTCGCTGACGACTCCATACTTTTCCCTCCACTCTGGTTGGTATTCATTGACTGCAGGACCGCTTTGTCAAGACCTAGCTTCAGTGAAGCTCGATCAAACATTTCTCTTTCGTATGTATTTCGACACACTAGTCTGTAAATTTTCACCATTTTGGCCTGACCAATACGATGGCATCTGGCTTGAGCCTGAGTGGACAAAAAATTAATTATAACATTTATGATGCCGGCAAACAAGCTGAATGGATATAATGCGTCACAATTTATGACAATGATAAATACGCACCTGCAAATCGTTCTGAGGGTTCCAGTCAGAATCATAGATAATTACAGTGTCTGCGGCTGTAAGATTTATTCCAAGGCCTCCAGCTTTTGTACATAACAGGAATACAAATCTGTCAGAATCAGGTTTACTGAATCTATCTATAGCCGCTTGCCGAATGGGTCCTCGAATTCGTCCGTCTAGTCTCTCATATGGATATTTTCTGAAGATGAGATAATCTTCTAGGATATCTAAGCATTTCACCATTTGGCTAAATATAAGTACACGATGGCCGTTCGCTTTCAGTTTAGGAAGCAGCTTATCGATAAGAACCATTTTTCCCGAAGATGAAACTAAAGCCTTGTAATAGAGATCAGGGTCACTCTCCGGTACTCCATTTACAATCCGGTAGTCCAACTGAATTTGTTCCTCAGCACCTAGGTAAGTGGAATAAAAAAATTTTCAGAAGTTTTCGCTTTAGGGCATAATGAATAATGACTTATATGAAGTAGACCGCTTTCTTCTTTTTCTCTTTTTTCGGTTTCACTTCGGCTTCTTTTTCTTTGTCGTCTTCTTTGTTTTCCTCAGTAGAAGACTCCTCCTTCTTTACCTCAGTTGAAATCTCCTCCTCTTTCTTTTCAATCTCATCTGAGGTCTTCTTGGTGTCTTCCTCTACTAGGGATTTTGTATCTTCAGTTGACTTTTCAGTTTCTGGCTCTTCCTTTTTCTCCTCAATAGTACCTTCGGCACTGTCTTTTTTATCGCCAGGTTCCGATTCATTTTCACCAGCTTTCTCCTTGGTCGGTTCAACAAGTCCACTTGTTTCATCCTTCTCTTGAGATTTTTCACTGTCTTCCTCTACTTTAGCTACATCAGACTCTTTTTGTACTTCCACATTATCCACTTTTTCCTTCTCATCCTTTTCTTTCTCATCACTTACTACTTCATTACTTGTATTAATACTAGATTCATTAACAACCTTCGTTTCGTCTGTGGGTCCTGTTTTAGTGTCATCTTCGGCAGTTGACTTGACTGCGGTAGGAGCAATAATATCTTTATCATTCTCTACGTCTGGTTCAACTTTGTTTTCGGACTTTTGTTCATCCACGTCGTTTACTTTAGCTACAGCAGCTTCTTCTGAGGAAGTCTCTACTTTTGTGATAGCTTCCTCAGAAGAGCTTTCTACCTTGGCAGTTTCATCCACAGATGCATCAATCTTGGGAGTTTCTTCTGTTGGAGCATCTACCTTGACAGTTTCTTCTGTTGGAGCATCTACCTTGGCAGTTTCGTCTGTTGAAACGTCTACCTTGGCAGTAGTCTCTTCTGATGAGACATCAGTTTTTGCCGTTTCCGTTTCACTAATCTCGGGTTTATCTTCTGCTTTCTCTTTCGACTCTTCTTCGGACTTTTTATCCTTGTCCTTATTTTCAACATTGTTTTCTTCATCTTCGTCTTCTGAAGAAGAATCTTGAATTATCTCACGTTTCCCCATTCTCATCGAAAGGATATGCTGAACAATCATGGTGTCCTCTTCAGCAGGATTGACAAACACAAAGTTGGGTTTACTCATATTTGCATTTTCGTGAATAGGGGTTTCTGTAGATTCCTGCTTTTTCTTTCCTTTCTTAGTTGGGGTAGGTGTGGGAGTTGGGACAGGCGGAGGTGGTGGCTCAGGTGGAGTTGGCTCACCAGGTAGAGGAGCATCACCAGGTGGAAGATCTAGTGTAACGGCAGCAGACGCTGCTTCTGCTGCAGATTCGGAAATTACAGCTTCCAATGACTTTAATGCTTTGGGATTTGGCATCAGCAGCTCGTCATCGGATAGAGCAAGGTCTATGTCGTCAATATACTTTTTACGACCAGTGTGTCTTGCAGATCTTCTCTTCTACAATTTTCAAACGAAAAGTCAGAGATTAATTTATAAATTCAGGTGGACATTTTTTCATAAACTTCAAAAATCAACAAATATGTAGCTTACGTTTGAGTTGTCCTCTTCAGGCGGAGGTGAAGGAGGTGGCGTAGCATCCAGATCGGATCCTTCGGAGTCGCTTCGTTTTCTGCGCTTTTTTAATTTGGCCAAAGAAATCATGGTCCTTGGATTTTGAAAGAAATTTAAGTTTTTTACATGTTTCCAGTCTAGCAATGAGCATGTTTGTAAATTGATTGTGTAGCTAATTAATGTCTGTATAACTCACTTGGAAGGCCTTTTCTTGCTTGAAGAATTAGACTTCAGTTTAGGTTTCTTAGGCTTCTTTGGCTTTACAGGAGTTGTCACTTCTGCAGCGGGGGCTGCTTCAGCGTCCGTGATCTCGCCGGTTGCTCCTGAGCCATCTTGGGTGCTGGTATCACCATCCCCTCCGCAGGTGGGCACGGAGGGACCTCCTTCAGCTGCTGTGATACCAGCAGCACCAATCCCGTTTTTTTGATCCGGTTCTGGAAACTCATCGCTTTTTGGAACTAAAGAGTCCAAGTCATTTGTAACCTCGCCTTGTTGAGAACTACTGTTTACATCAGTTGTATCTGGTTGCCCCTTTTTTTTTCTAGCTTTGCTGCTGCAAAATTTATTCAAGGACAATATATTTATATTGGGTAAATCATTTGTTTAAAGTTTTGGATTGCAAAAAATTACAAGAAACTTTACCTTTTCGGCGTTTTCTCTTTTGGGGGTTTAGGCTCTTTTGGCTTTTTTTCCTTTGGGGGTTTTGCTTCTCTGGGTTTTCTATAAAGTTTGTAGAGAAAATTGTATGTTATATCTTAATACCTTTACAATTACGGTAATTTAATTGCTTAATTTACGCTTTGGTGCCACTTTTTAAACGGTACAAACCTCGGTTTTTTCGGTTTCTTTTCAGGCAACTCTGGGGGTAAATCTTGGAACTCGTATACTTCGTGCGACATCTGATTAGGATCAGGAGGTATTATCGGTGGTAGATCTAAATTTACCAAGTCTTTTTGCTCCTTTGATTTTTTGCCCTTTCCAGCCCCTTTACTTTCCCTTGGCTTTCTTTCCTTCTTTTTCTTTTGTTTTGTTGGAGTTTCATCTAAATCAGTCTTTGGCATGTCACTGCCAGGCATTCCCTACAATATTTTAATATAAAATGTGAATGACAGAATTCTAAACAGTAGCAAAATTTTTTCATAGTTTTAATACCTGCGGCATCTGCAAATTAGGTCCTGGTCCATACATGGGTCCCTGATTTGACATTCCACCCATTGGTGGCGGTTGCATTGGCTGCATAGGATAAGGACCCGTTGCATTCATACCGTCCTGTGGTTGTTGTTGCTGTTGTTGCAATATTCTTAACCTTTCTTGTACTTCAGTTATCTGTTTCGAAGAAGGTTATATTTAAAATTTATGTTGTGGAGATTTTTTGAACTGGATCAATCTGTTCTATTCATCTATTTCTATTTTTTCAACTATTATTCACCAAAATACTCACCTGCATCTGAGTTTGTGGATTCATCGGAAGACTAAACAAGTGCTGTAACTGTTGCTGCAATTGATGAATTTCATAGTATCTGTCAGATCCCTGTTGAGAGGCTGCAGCTTGACTCGTCATTCCTTGAGCTCCCATTGGACCCATCCCACTTACGGGGACAGGGCCATACGGAGAAGGAGTTGAAGGTCGCATTTGTGCTTGATGCACACCACCTTGTCCAGGATATTGTGGATATCCTGGGGTATTGTGATACCCTCCCATATAGGATTGGGCACCACCAGCAACATCAGGTCCAGGGAAACGCTGCGCGGAATACTGATGAGGTCCTGGTGGAGGCATCATGCCTCCCATACTCGTAGGAGCCGAGTTCATTCCCGTACTATTTACATAGCCTTGACTTGTCTGTACATTATGCTGCGGCTGCTGTGGTCCCTGTGTGTAACTGTTGATCATATTGGAAACTTGCATAGACGATTGGGACGACGATGGTGGAAGCCCCATCTGCTGTTGTTGTGAAGACTGACTCGAAGGAGGTGCATTAGATGACATTGATGTCACTGGTGATCCCAAGGTTGGCGAGGTGAATGTTGATGACATTTGCTGCTGCGCTTGAGAGCTGGAAGGACTCATGGAATTTAAAGCGTTTGACATACTACTTGGAACACTTATCTCCATCGAAGAACTACTGCTGTTTGGAACTTGTGGTTGAGAGGCTTGAGAGTCATCCATGGAGGAGCCTAAAGATGGCAAACCACTCGTACCATCACTATCAATGGCTGAATCGTGTAACGACGACGAGCCAGGTAATGAGAAGCCTGTGTCATTGCTTTGAACTGAATTACTTTGCGCTTGACCCATACTATCAGTAGTGGACATTTCAGACGTTGCCCCAGAGGAGGCATCGTCTGTCATTGTGTTTTGTAGGGAAGTAATATCTGAAGTAGTGTTTTGTGGAGGCATGCCACCAGAAGACGTCAACTGTGAATTGGATTTTGTGTCATCTCCTCTTGACGTGATTGATGCAGGTAGCGGACATTCGGAAGTGTCCATTGAAGAATTTAAGTTACCTAGATCAAGATCTACTGATGGGTCCTGAGAACTTCTAACGATACTACTTATTGTATTATCAATTGAATTTGATGTCGTATTTTGCATAGGGGACATCACACCCGAAGACATGCTATAACCACCCGGACTACCCGACATTGTAGGTGTTTGCTGCTGAGGAGTCGAAGGATACGGCGATTTCGAAACAGGTGTAGGTTGCTGACTTGGTCTATTCGATGGGGTTTGCCATTGTGTTGGAGACATTGGCGTTTTTGGACCACTAACACTAGGGGACATTGGTGTTTTTGGACCTCCTAATGGACTCATCACACCTCCCGTCATATTCGCCATAGGCTTTGGCGATGGAGAACTTTTACTCACATGCGGCATAACCATTTGTTCTAATTGTTGAAGACTACTAGGCTGCTGATTCTGTTGCTGGGGTACTACGGGAGGAAGTTGAGGTGGAGCTTGCTGTTGCGGAGGTTGAGTCATTGAATTCGTTTGTTGAGGTAGGGGTTGCTGCTGCTGCTGCGGAGCGGAAACCGGAATAGTTGGCGTAGTAGCAGCTGGAGGACGAGGGGACGGAGTAGGCTGACGAGGTGATGGAGTGGGCTGCCTTGGTGAGAGTTGCGGTAGCTGGGCATAGCCTGGTCGATAACTAGCGTTTCCGTTAGGCACAGAGGAATTGACTGCAGTTGGTGTGCTGGAGCCATATGAACCACTGTAAGACATGCTATTGCCCTGTGTACCCGTCACTTGAGAGCCCCCTGCAGGATAATACTGACCATATTGGTTACCATAAGGTTGATGAGGTTGTGGTGCCGTAGGCATTGAGTAAGGTTGCTGAGTATGATGAGATGGAGTGGGGTAGACACTTGAAGGTGCGCCACTAGGTCCACTTGCCATACGATTTAAACTGGAGGAATTATGATGGTAATCAGGGTACTGATTAGAAGCGTTAGGATACATATTTTGAGTATATTGCGACTGCTGCTGATTTAATACAGGGGTTTGCGGCCTTGTCATATATGGAATGTTATGTTGTGATGGTTGTTGAGAGTTCACCGCTGCAGCGGAAGGAGTGGGAGCCGCTTGGGTTTGTTGTTGGGATATAGAATTTTGCTGGTTAGACATGGGCTGTGGCGGCCTGGGCAGATTTGAGGGATAAGCGTGAGGAGGTCTATATGTCGCCGCTGCATTAGCGGGGTAATGATGGGGTAAACTTGCGCCGTACGGCTGCTGCTCGTTCCAACGCTGCAGTTGTTGTACATACATAGAGTCCTGTGAAGGCGCGCGGTAGGCTCCGTATTGCTGTTGCTGTTGCTGAGGCGGTGGAGGAGCAGCTGGATTCACCATTCTTGAAGCAGCAGAAGCGTGAGGTTGCGTAGGAGGGACAGCCGGTCTTAGCATACCGGCTTGGCTTTGTACCGAATAGTCTTGATAATGAATACTGGGAGTGGCGGCTGACTGATGGTAAGGAGGATAACCAGCCATGGGTCTTGAAGGACCTCCTGGTGTGGTGCCATACGCCCCAAGTGTAGGCTGCGGCTGTTGTTGTTGAACTGTGGACGGATTGTACGCGCCGTATTGGGACGTAAAGTCAGGATATCCCCCAGGGGTTAGCTTGGACGCAGCAGGGGACATCCCCTGACCCATGGGGGCATACTGCGACGCCTGATTATTGAACCCCTGCATCATGCTGTCGGTTGCACCGGGTCGAGCTGGTTGCTGTTGTTGCTGGCCGCTTCCAGCTCCGAAGCCGTCTGTGCTGCCTAAGCCAACCAAACCATCTAGCATACCACTACCCAGATCATCTCCAAAAACGTCGTAGTTTTCCATTCCAGTCCAGGAAAACTATCTTGAAGATATCATTGTATGAACCATTGGAATATTCTTAAACGTTAACGCGAAGGAACTGAAACTACAGTTCTCAATTACAGTTTGTATGCATTTTGTTTGTATTGTAGTAGAAGTAGCATCATAATTATATCAGTTTTTATCCGTTAGCACAGTTTTAGACTAGTTTTTGATCCTGATCATCCATTGTTCAAAAAAGTAAAATTTGTTGATGTCCTCCTTGAAATACCTTTAAAAAGCAAAAGTATTTTTTCATGTTACATCACACTACGTGTTATTTCGTGGTAATCTAAACTTATCAAAGATTGCGTTTTGCATTGTGTCGTGCTATTCGATTTCTTATACAACAATGGGTTATGCTTAAATGTGAAGTTGAGATTGCCAATTTATTCGACATGGTCATGCTATGATATGAGTTGATGTGATTAACAGAATTGAAATTTTTACGTTTTTTCAAAATGTCTTTTTCAAATTGCTCAGAAACAATGAGTGTATAAACTACCTACTCAGTCTTTTGCAATTTTTTTGTTGTTGCTTTGTCGAGATATTTCCCTGTGGTAATTTTTTTCTATACCAGTAAGATGCATCTCAAATGATTTATTTTCCAAAGTCAAAGTGGAAGATGCAATTTGCCAACATGGCACACCGTACTCGTTTGCAGCACATGCACAGTCATTAAAATGGTAGCCGTCTAATTTTGTTTGTCGTTATATCCCGTCTCACTTTTCCCCAATTCCACTTTCCTCACTTGTCCACCGTGCTTTTCAGCAAAATGGTATGACTTTTCTTATCGCTCTTGTAAAGAATGTCGCTCCATCTTCCAGTTTTAATATTACAAAGGATTTCACTTATATTCTCTTCATCATTGGCTGTTGTTACAATGTCCTTGTATTCATTGTCCATTCCAAAATATCCATTTGTTGTTCTCAGTGAATCCCAAGGGGAAAAGCCATACGCTTATGAATATTATCAACATAAACGACATGACCTTCCCCCTAGGGAGACACTGGTTTTGTCCGTCTTCTTGTGTCCACCAGCGAGGCAATAATGATTGACAGTAGCAGTGAATATAAAAATCGCCAACGACGATCCTACAAGTGCCATGGAATGCACCTAGCACACAGCGCAACTTTTGCACAATATGAGAAAAAATCCAGTAGCGTTCCTACTTTATATTTTGTTGGGAGCTTGTCTGTTGAGCAAGTGAAAGTGAATGAATCCTAGTCAACACTGAAGTTTGAAAATGCAAAAATTCTCTCTCGGCTCATGAACTTGAGAAACCTCAGCAGTCGGCTTTTACTGGACAAAAAATATTTGCTATGCCCACACCTAATCTTACACTCATATATACCTTTTCTACTATTAAAATACTTTCAAAATGTTATATATTACCTTCTCATAGTAATGCGAATATGTACACTACCTTACCATATTGCATTTCTTTGAGACAGGGATGATGACGGTTTTGCAATGTTGCAAAACAGGTTTATATGGTGTCTACTTATCCAAATCCTACCGTTTGTTAAGTTTGTGACGCTTACTTAAGTATATGAAAAAATTGCAGTAAGGTTCACTCACTGTATTTTCTCCTCTCATGTATTATTATTATTGCTCCAAATAAGCATGTAGAAGTTTGAAGTATTTTTTTGTTCGTGAGGGATAATAAAACTTGCCTGATAGAAGAATGCCATATAGAGAATTTTTAAAAATAAAATAACCAACAACGACGCGACGCTTGCATCGGGATTATTGTAAAGCCGTCTGCGGTGAAATACACAAAAATTCACTACGGAATTTTGGAATGGCTCCATCCATGAACGCCCATATACGTATAGATAGTAATAGTAATAATATATACACATCATATTAGTCAATCCTTGTGAAACTATGATCTCACTATTGCTGTGAGCTTCTTCTTCTTCACTCTCTCTCTCTCTACCTGTGCATGATTTTTTTCACGGTAAACTCAAATTTTGCCATTTTACTAGTTTTTCTTTACAATAATATGATGCATGTAAGATGATCGTAGAACAATTGAAATAAACATCATCATCAACATCATTCTCTTCTTCTTCTCCCTTTCTTTCTGCATACAACCATCCATCCATCCATCCATCTATATCTTGAGCGATGGATAGATGAGATGAATATAATATCGTCATGAATATTACATTATACGAAACGTAAAAGCAAGCATATTATACCAGCAGCATCATGCAACAATAATCATCATCAGAGCAGCATCATCATCATCACAGTTAGTTATGAAACGAAAAGAGCAAGAAAAATCTCTGATTTTCTATCAAGAAGACTGAACAACAGTCAACTTTAGGTATCCACACACAACAAAATGTATATTCATACGCCAAAATAAATGCCCGAGGGAAGAGGGGGTGACACGACAGTGCTCTACTTGCATTCAACTTACACACACACACACATACTCACATAGAAAACGAAAAGTGAGCAAGAAGAAGAAGATGCACAAACAAGCATATATTTCATCAACCCCAACATTTTTTTGTCCAGAATTCATAAAATAAAGAGAAAAAAAATACTTCATGAGAGCAGTAACCACGAAAGTGGTGGAGTGGTAAATACAAGAGCACAAGACAGAGAGAGAAGAGAGAAAAAGTAAAAAAAAGTAAGTATGTAGTGATGTCGGTAATGGTACTGGTACAGACATCATCGGTACTCTGGTGTACTACAACTTCTATGTACCACTGGTCGTCGTACTGATGATGATCATGATGATGATGGTGGTGGCAGTGAAGATATTGGAGTAGTGGTGGTGGTGGTGTTGGTGGCAGTCAATGTAAGTTTGTGTATTGGCAAACACACACGCACTCACTACTGCTGCTGCTACACTGTCAACTGAGCCAATCAGAAACTGGTGAAATAAAAAAGCTTTTTCTTCTCCACAATAATAATATCCCTGCTTCCCTTTTCGTTGTCGTTCTCCTCTCTGTGCTTCTGTTCTCTCTAACTTCTCTCATCACCACAGAATTGTTGTTTGTAGCAGTAGTCTGAGCGAACGAGCGACTGCCAAGCAAAAGTTGGTAGTAGTTGTAGAATTTTCTCATTCTCATCGTTTTTTTTTCAGAGTAAAGTGATATACATATAATATATAAAGAGAGTTTTGCCACAACAATATATTATATTCACCAAAAATGCTATGATGATGCTATCCAAGCTAACGAAATAAAAGTGGGTACCTACCCTCACATGTATAGGTACATATATTATTATTCTTTCTACGAAAATGTAATATTGTGCATTACGACAAAAATTACTCGTCATCTATTTCTATTTCATCATGTAAGCGTTTCTTTGCAAACAGGTAGGAAAATATAAATATATAATCGTAATAATCGCAACAGCAGTAAAAATTTAATTTAGAAGAAGAGTGATATAAAAAGTATAGCAAAGAAAATATATTTTCTTGTTGTAACCGTTTTTAATATATAATTCATTTAAAATATACTTTTGCTCTTTGCTGTTACAAACTGTACGACGACGATTGTTGTTGTTGATGATGATGAGTAGGTCTTAGCACTCAACTCAACTTGCATCCAAAACTAAACATTGTTAAAGTCCATTATTGTATACCTACTCATTATTAGTTTGTATTTTGTGTGTAAAGCAAACTATCAAGTAGAAAAATATAATTATGTATAAACCATTTTTAGAGCATTTCTTCTACACTACATATACACCACGTCAATAATATGTAATGAGAGTATATAGCATACATATATAATATACGCAATGTACATTGAGAATTGTCAAGAATGTGTGTAAAATTGTAAATATATACATACATGTAGAATACGCACAATAACGAAACGACCAACAATTCCACTCAAAATCATACATTGTATGTATTATACACATACAAAAGGGTAAGTTTCAAAAGAGAACTGAAACTCATTGCTCGCCAGTTCACTTTACTCTTTTTTTTTCAAGTTACCTACATATAAAACAAAATACATTGCAATGGTGGTAGTGGTGGAGGTATGGTTTCTAGTAGTTTTGTAGCCAACATGATCATGCTAAAATACCAAGAAGAAAGAGAGTGAGAGAAACGAAGGGGAAAGAGAAAAAAAGAATACCCGGTTCAATGTAATATAATGGAATGAGCCGAATGAACGAACGAAAGGAAGCTCCTTCATGCAGGTTGATTTGTCTGTTACGTTTGCGTTATGTGAGTGTTAAGCTAGCATGCTATTAGGTAGATATAATGTATGTCTGTCTGTCTATTCTACATGGTTGTATGGTTCTTTTTAACCATCATGGATATGACCATGTATCTATATCTCTATCATTTTGCTCTTCTTACTGCTGCTGCTACTTGCTTTGCCCATTTGCCATTGCCACTAGTACAACGACTACTTTATTTTGACTTTATGGAAAGCAAGAGAGAAGATTGCATGGAGGAATACGATGAACTATAAAAAAAAGATTTACTTTGCTTGAAGAAGAGTATCCAACATAAAATACACAATTTCTCCTACCAACAACCAGCTAGGTGGTATTGTGGTGTGGTAGTGGTGTTGTTGTGCGTATGTAACGTATGTATACTTACATCTCTTTAGGTAATTTACGCCACCACCGAACCAAAAAGTAATTTTTTTTCATTACAAGAAGTACTCTTGATGAGAATAATAAGCATTTTACTACTTACTACTGTAGCAAAAGAAGTGTGTCTGCTTGCCTTTCCCTACATCAGCTTGGCATGTTTTTGAGCGAGTCGGTTTTCCGATTTCAGACAGTTGCGAAAGAGAGAAATAGTTAAGAAAAAATTATATATGATCCAACAAAACTACTATTTACCATTTAATACTTTCCAAGCAAGCATGTGTTGACGGAAAGTTAAGTTATATGAATATATAAAAATTAAATGGTTTTGTACTTTGATAAGAAGCAAGCTTATGTTTATAACATTTTTTTCTGCATTTACAAACTGCAATTTATGAACAATTTCATTTCAGTACTTGTTAGTGGAAGCGGGAGTAATAGAAGTAACAAACCTGATAAAATTCTTCAAATACAGTAGTTTGATAACTGGGAATGATATGATGTAAATAAAAAAATGTTGATAATTCGACATTTTTATGAGTTTAAGGTTTGCATTCTCTATAACGGTATAAAGACAAAAAGCTGTAATACTTATTTTGAAAAATAATATATTTACCTTTAAAAAGTCGATGAAAATATATTAACTCTGCTGATGATAAAAACTATGTTGTTCGTTGAACATAAAGTTTTTTAAAAATTAATGACCAATGTTTTGAGAAAATTGGTA
>JAHZMT010003398.1:0-15956 GCA_027743785.1 Sinhomidia bicolor
AATTTATTTTTGCTATATTTGTAGTAGTGAAGTTTTTGCAGTGTAAACATCAATTAAAACCCGGCGCAACCGGCTCGCATAAAGATCACTTGTTTCACTTGTCGGCAAGTAAATGAGCGAGAAGCGTCTTGAAAAGGCACTAAAAAGATAAAAGATATTGAATACTCAATAGACTTTGTCATTGTAGGCTTAAAAATTACACTGAGGTAATGAGTACTATTGCATAGTTTACTTTACCCGAAACTGTGAAAGTCAACGTGTAGAAAATGACGATAATTTGGATTTTAATTAATTTAAAAGATGAATTTAATTCTCAAACTGTGGCAAGTTGGTAAAAATGACACTGCAAAACCGTATCCACATCAAATTGATTTTACATACCATCCAGTTAAACATAGAAATAGCGTAGTGACAAAACTGATAGTTTTACATGATACACGATCTTCCATTTTATTGTATGGCCCAATATATTTTTATTTTCCACAATACAAAGGGTTTTTTGCCTAGCTAATCAGAGTATTCAAAAATGGGTCAAGAACTCCCGTTTGATCAGAAATTTTTTATTTGTGTTCGTGCTTTTTGCCTCTACTTACCTATTGACACAAAATTTTACAACAGTACTTGATTGCTTCAAAATATCATGTTGAATGGATGCACTATATGGCTTAGTGAGATAGTGAGATAACGGTCTCTACGGCAGTCGACGATAGTGTAGTGGTGTCGCAATAGACATTATCATCATAATATCCTTATCTTACGCTTACGCTTCGTTTTTTGTTATCTCGGATGTCTGCTCTGAACAGATTTTGATGCGCAATTTGCTTTCACCTTAATACATAGATAGATTAGCTTAGTGGTAGTGTGTGAATGTTTGCTTTTTAAAGTATATTTTTCCTATCATTTAAAGACCTCTGTATCCTTATTGAGACAACAAACTGCGTTTTTAAAATCAGCCGAATCCAGTTCGGAAGTATACTGCGATGAATGATTGATGATTTCTTATTTTATAACTTGTCTGTATTTTTAAATTGTAGCGTACTGTAACGACTCGGCTCGTGTGAAATGGACCCAGGACCCTCGTCATCCCAGGCATTGACGGACCTCCATGAGCCCAAGACACATGACCAACAAGACATGATGTAAGCCAATCAAACATTTCAAATTCATCTTATCTCTGTAAACAGACATTCACACGCCATATTATTTCACTTGGTTGAGTTTACTGATTTGAGAACAATGAATTTTTGGTAGGGCAGAGAGCAGTGTTTTTTTGAGGGGTGGTAATAAATTCATGACAAAATAATTTATGATTTTGAATTTCAAATAAATAGATTTTAATTTTGAATCTTTAGAAAAAAGTATTTCCAAATTTTGCGCATTTGGTAGAACTTTAAATGAGCTTCCATATTGCATTCCCAAGGCGTATGCATTTGTACTTTTTTGTATGATAATCTTTGATCCTTTTTGATAATAAGACGCCATTGAATGGCACAAAAATTTTAAATACGAAAAATAATTATAAATGTGACTGCCTACTTATATGTACATAGTTGAGATTTGAGACCACTACATTTTAGCTTCACTGTCTTTATCACCAACAAGCAATGCAATGGTTAGTTAAAACATTGTATATTGTATCTTAAATACATATATTAACACTGCCTAATACAAGCTTACAATTTTATTGAAAAGTATTACCACACCGCATTGTCCGTGTATCTTGAAGAAGGAAGTTAGGTTGATAAAGTTCAAGATTCACTTTTTAGTCGTATTCATTCAGTTTAAAATCCCAATCATAGCTAGAAAATCACTCTTGCGTTCATTCCACACTCCAGAGACTGATAAAAGGTCAAATGATTATGAAATGGGGGCAGCAAATAATACACGTATATTATGTTGAGTACAAAGTGTTGAGCACGGAAACTTTTCTGAACTGATGAAGTCTTATTAGTTCTTTGAATGAAGTAAAGTAACTACGTAACTATTATGCTCCAATCCTTTACCGACATTTTTTTGCCCAGTTGGCATGTTTCCGTTGTAAGATAAAACTGATAATAAGACTAAGAAAGAAATGCTGGAAACCTTCTGGAAACTAACTGAAAGTTGACTAAGAGATGCGAATGAGATAATGTATGACATGTGTGCTATTTGCATAATTTATGAAAATAACTACAGTTGACAAAAATGTGTTGCATGGAAGGTCATATGAAACTTACAAGTTTATGCTGAAGTAAACTAGTTCTATTTCTAGTAAACTAGACATGAAATCTCTCACACCGAAAATCATTGAACACTATCTTCGTCATTTACATTCGCTCATTTAGTCCATTGAACGTTGTAATTGATTTCCCATGGGAGTTAAATGACTAGTAACAAGCAGTGTGGATGTGAATTGAAATAGATTTCTTAAATAACGGATTCAAATTTTGAGTTGAAAATTGCTTTCACTTGTGCAATATGGGAAATTACGGTGACGTGCAGTGCGTAGTTCATATTCTAACAACGATTGAATGCAAATGTAGCATATTCTTTAATCGTTTTGACAAAAAATAGCTTCATGACGAAAATGTAATATCTTGTAATATTGTAGATACGACGAAGCATTTCCAGCTCTCCCACCCAACCCATCTGGCCCGAATTCGGGACCCACCTCTGGCTTGAGCTCGCCAGGAGCATCATCAAAATGGTCGCAAAAGATGCGAATCGGATCAAATACCGTAACATATGTCTTCCATATTCCATTTGAAGAACGGAGTGATCGTGGACATGGAGAAAGATTCGGAGAAATGGACGCCGTTAGGGCGTGTGCGGACATCCAAAAACAAACTGGAGCGCACATTGAAATGTCCAGCTCTTCCCGTGATCAATCTCTCACATTCCTTGTGACTGGCAAGCAGGTAACAATGAAACTTAATTGTTTGCAGCCCAAAATTTTTAATTAAATTGTTCGTAGTAATGAGCATGAGCAGCAGGGGAGAAATGAGACAAAAATTATTGGAAGTTTTTTGTTCAATTGTGTAAACAGAATAGCGTTATTGATGCCAAACGAGAAATTCTACAGCGTTTCCAGACGCAAGCTCAAAAACAAATACAGATTCCTAAAGAACACCATCGATTCATTCTTGGACCCAAGGGTGAAAAGCTCAATAAACTGGAAAAGGTATAGAAAGCAAAGATGTTTTATGGCTCACTAATTTGCCAGCTTTTAAACGAAATATATTTACATTTTAAACATTACAGCAAACTGCTACCAAAATTAGCGTCCCACGGCCAAACGAAGATTCAAACACCGTTACAATCGTTGGGCCCAGAGAAGGCATTGAAAAGGCAGAACACGAAATTCGTTTAATATCTGATGAACAAGTAAGTAAACTCTGCAAGTACAATAATAATTTTGTTACATCTGGAAAGCAACACTTTTTGGTTCGTTTGAAATAACTCAAAAGTGTAAAATTCCAGAAAAATTAAATATTAGCTTATAACCGAACGGTAGTGGTGTTATTGTGCTAGTACTGTCCCATATAGCTTGTACATTTTATTTTTGTTGCAATTTATCTAATAGCTTTGGCTCGTGTTTGTAATACTTTTTCTTGTGAATATTTCATAACAAAAAATCTTTTTATTTGTAGTCCAAGCAAGCTTCTGAACGGATTTCCATTCCGAAAAAATTTCACCCCTTCATTTGTGGTGCATTCAATGAAAAAGTTAATAAGCTAAGTTCCGACAATAGTGTCCGAATTAATGTTCCACCAGTAACTGTCAATAGTGACGAACTGTATATTGTTGGCGAAAAGGAGGGAGTTGGAAGAGTTGTTCAAGCGCTTCAGCAGGAACACGAAATAGTGGTAAGAAATCGGTTGAAATGTACATATGTAGTTATATCATTTTGCTGCTAAACTGCTTCCAGAGTTTTAATAATTTACTTATTTCCGATTCAGAAAAAGTATGTGACTGTTTCGGTGGAAGTTAAAAAGTCCCAGCATAAATATGTTATTGGGAAAGGACGGAGCACTATCAATGAGATTTTGCGTGACACTGGAGTATCAGTTGAAATGCCTCCTACTGACTCCACAAGTGAAACCATTACTCTTCGTGGACCACAGCCTGTTCTTGGAAATGGTAGCTACAAATATTTCTTATCTTATTTATTGTGAAATCTGCGATTGTAGGTTAAAAATGGTGATTTAAACACAACATTGATTTATTTTTACAGCCTTAACTCTCGTGTACCAGAAAGCCAATAGCGTGATAACCAACACCATTGAAGCCCCAGCTTGGCTTCACAAGCATGTAATTGGCAAAAAGGGATCTAATATTCGTAACATCACTGCAAACTATCCCAAGGTAAGAAGAGTGAATAGAAACCACGTCCTATATATACATGTGCAACTTTGCAGCACTAGGGACTAGCATTGAGTTTATAGATTTCGATTTTCAGTTTCTACAATATTTTACTAACGATATATTTGATTTGTTGCAGGTTCATGTCGAAATTCTTGACAACCAGAATCAAATTGTCGTGGAGGGTCCTCCTGAAGAAGTTGACCCTGTCAGCCAGCAACTACAGGGCTGTGTTGCTGAACTCGTGGACAAGATGAGCTTCAAGGATATCACTGTTGATTCAAAATATCACAAGCATATTATAGGCAAAGCTGGTGCTAATAGTAAGTTTTCGTTTACTTACTCGCTTTAGCTCTATACAAAGGCTTCTATATAAATGAAAGTGTGCAAATATTGAGGACTTTTAATTTACTTTGTACATTTTTAATCTTATTTCAGTAACTCGTCTGAAAGAGGAGACTGGTGTAATCATTTCCGTTCAAGACGGACAGACAGCCTCTGGACCTTCTGTAATTCATCTTGAAGGACCACGTGTTGGAGTAGAACGCGCAGCTGCTGCCATTTTGGAACAAGTAGAGAAACTTGAAGGAGAAAAGGAAAAGGACTTGATAATTGAACACCGCTTTCACGGAAACCTTATCGGTGCCAAAGGAGAAAAGATTAGAGAAATTCGAGAACAGTTCAATCAAGTACGTTTTTAGGCTTGTATATTTTATACTCGCTCAGTGTCGGTTTGTCGGTATAAAAACAAAATCTAAACTTTTGAATTCATTTGATTAGGTCCAGATTACTTTCCCCACCCCTGAGGAAAAACGAGATGTGGTGAAAGTGAGGGGTCCAAAAGAAGATGTTGACAAATGCTGTCGTCATTTGAACCTTATCTACAAAGAAATGTTGGAGAATTCATATCAAATCAAGGTTCCAATTTTCAGCCAATGCTACAGGCTTGTTGTTGGAAAGGGCGGTGCTAATATCAAAAAGATTAGAGAAGAAACTAATACCCGCTTTGATCTTCCTCCACTTGACGAATCCAAAGGAAAAACTGATGTTGAAGTGATTGTGATTACTGGTAAAAAGGATAATTGCGAGAAAGCACGAGACATGTTGCTGAGCATTCAAAATAGCGCTGTAAGTTTCCCCTTTTGACCTTATATTGCCTGCGTGGCAAAATTATCATTCATCTTTACAGACATTTAACTTTTATTGATTTTAATGATTTTAGGCCAACATTATTGAAGCCGATGTAATGTACTGATGACCCACATCCAGAAACCATAACCATAATGGGCAAGAAGGACAATGTTCTCAACGCCAAAAAGCAACTTCAAGAAATGCTGAAAGACTTGGACAAAGTGGTTGAAGCAGAGATGGACATTGACCCTCAATACCATCGTCATTTCGTTCTTCGTCGTGGCGAAGTTCTTCGGTACATTTCTGACGAACTTGGAGGCGTTCAAATTTCCTTCCCTAAGGTTGCTTCCAACTCCAGCAAAGTAACCCTGAAAGGTGCTGCTGAGTGTGTTGAGGCGGCCAAAAAACGTTTGGCTGCAATTGTCGATGATTTAAGCCAACGTGTCACCATTGATGTTATCATTGACCAACGACATCATCGTACCATTATGGGATCACAAGGAAGCAAAGTGAAGCAAATTCAAACAGATCACAATGTTGACATCAAGTTTCCTGAACGCGTTGATGAAAATGTATTTATTTACTTTCTTTTTATGTCTTTTCTGTAGTACAACCTTTACTGCTCTTTCACAGTAAATAAATGCAATTTTTTTCTTGTAGAATATTCCGGAGGAAAATGGAGACGGTATTCGACCATGTGACATTATTCGAGTGTCGGGTCGCGTAGAAAATTGTGAAGCTGCCAAAACTGCTCTTTTGGATCAAGTGCCTGTAACCATTGAAGTCGATATCCCATTCCGGATGCACCGATTCGTTATTGGTCAAAGTGGCAAAGATGTTAGAGCTCTGATGAAGATACATGATGTCCATATCACAGTTCCTCCATCTGAGCAACAATCTGACACCATAAAGATAACAGGATCGCCAAGGAATGCTGATGCCGCTAAAGATGCCTTGCTCAAGTTAAAGGAAGACTTGGAAGCGAAAGAAAAGGATAGGGAGGCAAAATCCTTTAAGGTTCGCGTTCAGGTCGATCCTAAATTCCATACAAAGATTATTGGTAAGTCATATCAGTGTAAAATTACAATATGAGATTTTCATTTTATTCTTTTGGCTTTGGGGCTTATTTTAATATTTAAAAAATGTTCATGTAGGTAAGAGTGGTGCCGTCATTGGGAAAATTCGTGAGCAATTTGATGTTAATATTCAACTTCCCAAAAGAGATGACGCTGAAGCCCCAGACGAAATTGTCATCATCGGTTATGAGGACAAAGCAAACAAAGCCAGAGACGAAATTTTGTCTATTGTCAATGAAATGGTAAATTAAACGCTCAAATAGAATTTTAAAAGTGTGCAAAATAATATTCTTTATTTCATGGATGTCTTTTTGTTCTCAGGTTGAGCGCGAGCGATTCAGAGAGGAAGCTGAAATTGACCACCGAGTTCATTCACGTATTATTGGAGCCAAGGGAAAGAATGTGCGCCAAATCATGAAGGACTTTGGGGTAAGAAATTATTATAACGATGCATAAAATCTTTTAATCTGAGAACATCGAAATCATGTTGATTTATTTTCTATTTGTTCAGGTCGACATTCGTTTTCCCCGCGCTAATGATGATAATCCAAACCTGGTTGTCATCTCTGGACCCAACGAAGATAAGGTTCTGGATGCACGTGAACATTTATTGAATCTTGAGGAGGAGTACATGCAAGATGTAACAGAGAATGAGTACATGCAGAGATTCATTAAAAGCTCAAACGCAGGGGGTGAATCCAAAAAGAAATCTGAAAACCAGAGCAATGGATTTGTTGTGAAGGGGGCTCCATGGGAAGCTGCTCCTCCAGACACTCAGGTTTGTACTAGTACCACCAATGCATGATACGTTTTATACGAATACAGTAATCTTTATAAACGTCCATTTTAAAATTTTCCGTGTAACCATTTCTGTCCTGTTTACACAGAGCACCGAACATTTTCCCACTTTTGGAAATGGAATGAGCGCAGGAGCACCAGCAGCAGCACCTCCACCAGCTGCCGAAAGGCCAATGCATTCTGCATGGGGTGGACGAAAGCACTTTTAACTTGCATATATCCAACTTCAACCTTAGCGAGAACTGTAGCAAAGGAAAGTTAAACATTTCAGTAAAATGTAAATTGGGATGACATCAGTGACAGCGTATTTTGAAAATTATTGTAAAACAGTGGATAAAATCATTGGACTCGTATAAAAATGTTACAGTATGATAAGATAATATGATGTGAATGAAGGTCTTAGATGTATAACAAGATGTTCAAGGCACAGGAGATAAGCTAGGATGATATTTAGGACAATTATTGATTCAGCATGAAACAGTTAGTGGTTAACAAACTTACAACTATCTTGTTTTGTCGACTCTGACTTTTTACTACTAATAATATAATTGCAACTGGAAAAGGAAATAACTTTACTATGCATTAAGTACGTCTGACCTTCCAAAACTCTTGGCCAAAAACGAAAGTGAAAACTATCGACCTCTAGAATAGTTATATAGAATTCTGTCTTTCCGAAATATCGAATTCTTGCAAACGGTACACTCAATAAAAGCGTATCGAAGTTTATAAAGAATATAAAACCAAACTATCACGATCAAACAACCAAATAATAGTCATCATATGGAACAATTTGTCAAGACGGGTGGGCTTGTCAAATTTCTTCCTTCGAGATATCATGTCTAATAAACTGAGAAATCAGGCTCGAAATTGATAACCAATCATAAATACCAAAAAAATATTACAATGCTTCGTCGTATATTACTCCGTCACCGCCTGGGATGGTGACCAACGTTGAAACTTGGAACTCATGGAATCAAAAGAAACTACTGAGGAATTTTTTCTTTGTTTTAAAATCTTGGGTTACATTTTCTGATTTATTGTTTCATTTTTTTTAAATTCATGATGATGTTTTTTTCATTTTTGTGTTCAAAACACTTATCACTTCAATCCATTGATGGATTTTTCATCGTCATCATCATCATCATTATTAAATATTTAAGTTCATCCTTCGTATTATCAGTTCAAAGCATCAGTCTTCCTGGACTCTACTCTAAGAATATCGTTTAGTAGTGATCAAATTATGAGTAAGCTAATTAGTTTGGTTACGGTTTGGTTCAATATTATATAGGAACAGCTCCTTTTTGAATATTGCCAATACTCTTTTATTCTTCTCTCTGGACAATTTCGTCATTTGTACTGTAACCGTTCTTTACTTCTCTCTGGTACAAAGAATCTATAGGAGTTAGTTTATAATAATAATTAGGACACAACGCCAATTTTACTACGTAAAAACAAAAATGTGAAAAAAATCGAACTCAGCCGTCTGGTGACTAGAACTTTTTTGAAACACTTCAAAGAACGGTAATTTATAAGACTTCAAATCCAACAATGTGACTACACTGCGTATTGTAATTTAATAAAAGAAATAACTGTTATAATACTTTGTAATTGCGACGATTGTTGTCCTTAATATTTATGGAAAATATCGAAGTAATTAAAAAAATGTACACATACCTAATATATAAATTATATATGATAATATGCTCATAAGATATATAGATGATATGCTCGTGCATAAACTTTAGGTCGTATCGTTTTCAGTAATAAGTTTGAAAAGCCTCGTCTGTCTATTCCTTACGATCGTTATATATTTACTCCCATTTTAGCTTCTCCTGTCGGTCTTGATTATTGATACGTACATGCACGACTTTTTTTAGTGCTAAACAACGTAAGGAATTGTGAAACTTGATGTTATATTTTGTTTTCTGAACATACCGTTTGCGTAGCCTATCTATGATTTATTGCTTTCGTTTGACTCAGTTCACTGGAACCAAGAGGATTCTATTTTATCTGCAATTTCATTTTATTAAATACCTATTGCTACGTTTATGCTAAGGGAAGAAAAATTATCAATTATATAAAAAAAAATGCATACAACAGGTACGTGAATTGTAACAACATTATATATTCCTGTACTAAGCATATATACATATATGAAAGGCAGTTTAGATAGAAACTTTTTTGTTAAAAAAAACTTTAAAAAAATACAAATAAATATACTGTGTTTAAGCTTATATAATAGCAACAGCAGCAGCAAGCAAAGATATTTTTATGACAAGGTGCGTCCAAACCACGTTTATTTTGGACTACTACTGCTAAAATTATAATAAGCTAATACAATAATATTGTACGTGTTAAAATAATAATCGGTAGAGGAAGGATTGTATACATAAAAAAGAGAAAGAGAGCAGAGCGTAAATTTATATATATAAATATATATTATTAACATAAATACCTAAATGTACATGAAGAATATAATACTATACTGCATACTATATATATATATATATTTAAAAAATCTACAAAGAACATCTTGATTATCATAAGAATAGTTAAGATATTATATATAAAACATGAGTTGCAGGAAGTGATCAATAACACGTATAAAATTTGTTGATGATTGCGGAATGTAGCTGTGCTGATCTAGTTCTGGCATGCTAGATTTAAATACTATATACAATCGATAATTCTGCTATAATTTTATCTATGATTTATTTAGAGGTTATTTTTGTGATCATTTTATATGATCCAACAAACAGGAATACACACACATCATTTTTTTGTGTTTAAAAGTGATTAATATTAAGTTTGTTTGAGTGCAGTTTATGTAGATTTACATTATTCCTTTGTTATTGATACAGCATAAGATAACGCATCCATATAGATGTAATATATAAATATATATATATAAATATATTATATGTTGGTATTATATTATTATTTTGGAGATTTTAAAACCATCTATCTATGTCGGCTACTCTCGCAAAAAGAATCAACGTGCTCTCCAGGACCATGCATGCTTACGGATATGCAACATCAGTTAATTTTTTTAAAGAAAACAAAAAAAAACAAAACCGTATCATTTGAAGCAAAAAGTGCTACAATATCCCAATGATTAATGCATGCAGGTGAATATATTATTGTCCTAATATTATTATATTATCATTATAAATGTATACACCAATTTATTGTTTATCACATTATTATCATATATCATTATTATTCAACATTCAATATTATTATTTAAAAAGTTTTTTTGTTTTGTTTTTGGGGTATAAAGGGTGTTAAGCTTGATTAAAAATACTATACTTAAAAACAGAAAACAAGCGAGCAGATTCCAATTTACATTTATTTCCATGCATTGTATGCTCATCAAGGTATCTATCATACACCATTTGGAACTTTCTCCAGCGTTCATTGTTATTCTTTTTTAGTATCATACCGGATGTAGTCTTCAAACTTTCTACATGTCTCGGTTTTCACAATGGATGTTTTTCTCTCGTGTGAATCACTTCACTGCATAACTTATTTATCGTCATCATCGTAGATCATGCAAGATGACATCACTTTTAAATTACACCAAAAAGTTTTTCTCATTCATTGGAAAAATCGAATGGGGCACAACTTTACGTCAACGCTTCGAGAACAGAGCGATATAACCCAAAACGAAAAAACCTGATTGTTGAGCCTTATTTTTCACAAGTGTTAGTTAACTTATGCTCATACTATTTACTACATAGTGTATGCTATCAAAGGCGTCAGTTTAGGAGAAGTGTGAAGTGAGGAACGCTGTTTGCATTGTTGCCTATTTACGAAAGACGCCACAGGTTGCCTTCCCTTCCTTTTTCTATCATCAAGTTGAGTGAGGCACACACCCGCATCATGTCATGCACTACTATCAGTCTGAAGAAAATTTTCAATATATACTATACTTATACTACAGACAGACTCAGGTAAAGCTGTTTGATGATTCTTATTCAGGTACCTACCAAATAAGCTTCTATAAGATAAGTAAAGAGAGGGATACCTAGAGACTTTCCTGCTTACTGCGCTCGCTCGTAGATATTTTTCTTTGCCGTTCCTTCTATTCATTTAACACACTTTGTATATAGTACGTAGTACGTAGGCTTGCATATTTCTTTTATCCTTATCCTCATGCCCTATACTTTTCAACAATGTGTGAGCCTGCTTGCTTGCTTGCTTGCAACAATGAGTCTTTCTGCTGTATACCTTTATACACAGACACAACAATCACCTCTTACCCACTTACCCCATATTTACACTTATACTATCTTCAGTTGTCACTGGGACGTGTTACCGAGAAGATCTATGTGAGCCTGACGTGGAGCGATAAAACGTTGCTTTTCCACAAGGCACTGCAAATATTGCAATGCTCAAACAGACACAACAGCAGTAGTTTCCGCATGCATAGTAGATTGTCATCTTGACTTTCCGATTTTTTTTGTCATCAGTTTTTTTTAGGTATCTTACGCAACTTTCCGTTATCATATCGGATCNGTTTTTTTTAGGTATCTTACGCAACTTTCCGTTATCATATCGGATCGGTTCAAGTGGATGTGTCCAGTTGAAAAAAAGGAAGGCAAAATAGAGAAAAAAAGGAAAATCCCAAACGCGGATAAAGAAACGCTGTCAAAACTTACAATTTATTTTCATGGTTTAAAGTCAAAGAAAATATTGCATCCTCATCGTCTCTCTGTTGTGTGCCCGATGTTAATAACAGTGAAAAGCCAAGAAAAAAGAATTTGAACTTGAAAGAAGGTTTTGTGTGTGCATGCTACTTACTTGAACACGAAGATTTTTTGGTAGCTGTTGTTTCTTGCATTTTGCTGTGTGTTGAATGTACGTGTATACATTTAGCAGCTTGTGAATGCAAGTTTGTGATTTGCAAAGAGATTCATGCAGTTGCAAAAACCAGTTTTTCTGCTTCGTTTGCAGAATATTTTATTTTGAAGGACCGGAGAGGAGGAATCAGGAGAAAACCCTAGAAAAAGAGGTTTTGACCATTGTGTACTTCCTACGAGTTTTCGTAGTTGATTAACTGGCTACACACTTAGCCATGTAGGTATGAAATGCCTTAATGTTTTAAGTGAATAATAATAATAATAATAATATGCAGGAGATGTAGCCCGTCATTGGCAATTTTCTTGTCGGAAACTTCATTTCATAATAAATCGTCAACAAGAACCGTTTCAAATTGTACAGGGGTTGAGGGACCTCACACCTAATTTAATTAAGAAGAAACATCATTACCATTCAATAACCTCATCAATTGTCGTCGGTAGCTGGGAAAAACATTTCAAATTTTGTATTGAATTAATTTGATAATTATTTTATTCGCAAAATTGTGATTGTGACGAGCATCAGCTTAATGGTTAGTATTGATTGTGTGACCTTTGTTAAATGTGTGATTAGTGGCTGATAGGACAGTCCACAGCTTGGTCAAGAAAAAAGTGTTTTTCTCTAGCGAATGAAATAAATTACGCGTGGGCTGTAAACAAGTCAGTAAACAGTATATTTCTTTTCTAAATGGAAAGTGTGTAGTCCCTGAAAGTAACAACAATGCAATTTTTAAGACTTTCCGTGTTCCTAGCCACTTTGGCTTTCTCAGTCACTTCAGGTAAGTTATTTACACAATTTACTTTATTAATTCAGGTTATTGTTATTTTAAAGTACCCACAAGTGTAACTACAATTGACAATCACGATACTCCACTTTTGGAAGAAGGTAAAGAATATTACATAGTTGGGTGTGATGTATGAGCTGAACAGAATGAAAACGATGCATTCGGCATTCATTCATTCCATTCTAAGAAAAATATCGTCTCGCGTGTGTAACGTCTGGAGAACAAAGTTGTAGGCACCAACCACCACTCTGAGCGATAATAATAAATGATGCAATGCAAATAAATTTCATTTTGTCGAGAAGAACATGATTTAAAACTTACAAATAAATAATTCATTATACAAAAGAATTTACCTACTGTGCTACCCCTTACACTAAATTGCCAGCACAAGTGTTGCAAAAAAGTAAAACAATTTCATAAATAATCGGGACAAAAAAGGTTAAACAGTAGCATTTTGCGTGCTGACAAATCATACTTTTCCCTAGCGTGTGATTTTTTATCATCTTGCTAATAGCAGTTTATCTGTTTACGGTAATTGTTAATGCATGATATTATTGTGTAGCAAATACTGAACAAAAGTAATTGCTTGAAATTAAAGTTTCAAATCCAATGAAATTGGCCATAATTTAAAGCATTTAAATGAACGATGTTCTTTTTTTACTATATTCCCTACAAAGCAAAAAATGTTAACAACAACCTCCCCGCGCGTGGTGGAAGTTAGTAGAAATAAACTGTCGCAATTCGCAATAATATAATAATATAATACCTATATACCTACCTTAGCAGCGAAGCGTCAAAAAGTGAATATTATATGCTTTACACACCACGGTTTTTCCTGTGTGTGTACATAAAAACAACAAGGGTCGGTCAAATTACAGCCTTCAATTCATATTAACTTCAAATTATTCAGGAATCTCTCGGGCGCATGCCATATATATATTGCACTTGTTGAGGTAACACACAGGTAATTGACTTTCGTGACAGCAGCAATAATAATAATAATAGTCAAAAGTAATGTACGTACGTAGGTGGTTATTCAAAGTCAGCACAATAAGCTTTAAAGTCAAAAGTCAAGGCAAGTTTCACTTGCTGCAATTGCATGAAAGAAACCATTTGAATTCCTTGTTTGTCTGCTCCTGCAAGGCGACAACAATACGTGGGAAAATCTCTGAACCCATTTCTACGAACACCGTAAAAATCTGGTCTGGTAGTGGCAGTAGTAGTAGTGTTTTCCGCTACAGTGTTCGTTCGTGAAAATTATTGTGAAGCCTTTCATAAAAATGTAAGTCAATTCGTTTTGTGGATCATGGTGCGGTTACTTTACGCAGATTTTGAATGCAACTTCTTGGTAAAGTAGAGATAAACATTGTCGTCATAATGTTATGATTACCCGGATAATATTTCTGAGAGTATGTACTAAGTATGTACTTTATATTCCTGCCTGTGCAGTATGCTGTTCTTCTTTTAGTATTGCGAATTACAATGAGTTTTATTGCATATATTTTTGTTCCCATGAACTAGCGAGCCGAAATATATAAAAAGTGAGCGCAGAAAATCTTGGCTGCTTTTTATAACAGAAACATTATATGCCAGAAATTGTACACATGAAAATTTTAAAAAATGAAGATAATTTAAAGCGCATTTACATGTTGTGACATGTACGCACTCTTAATTTCATTTCATGGTAAAGAATACTAGATTTATTGTTGACATAAGCTTACTTACTACTTCACCATATTACTACAAGTAGGTAGTTTATTTAAATTCATTTAATGTTTTTTATTTCTTTATCTTCTTCCGGAAGCAAAAAAGGGATAATATTTTTTCAAATAAAGTTATTCAGTTCTCTTTCTATTTTACACTTCTTTTTACTTGTGTAATTGTGCGAGTTACGCTTTTTTCTTTATCATAAATTTTAGCCCTAGATAAAAAGCAGTTAACATGCAAACCACTAATTCTTTTGCTTATTGTGAGATGAAGAGCAAAGAGGGTAAAATATATTATGTAAACTCTATGAAAGTTGGGACGAAAGTAAAATTACACGCTAAAAACATTGGCTGCAACCCTTTTGTCTTGTTCGACCTTTAGAGCTAATGGATTAAAGAGAATGCAGCATTTGTAAGCGAAGTAGCTGGATCTACCAATGGTCCTTTACATGACACCTGTCTAATGCAGAGTAAACATTACCTACTTTGAACAATGTGTTCTCACGAAAGAGTCACTGTTTTGGTGGTTATTGAACAGAGCAACTAGTACTGTATGTAAACCTAAACTTGTAGTCCTTTAGTTAGTGAATCGAAACCCTGATCGTGTACAAAGACACTGTTGACAAGTGGTGACATAAAACTACAAACCTTTCCGGAGTTCCCACTATCAAACAAATCAAAATATTTACCATATCATTGAGCGAAACAATACAAAACATGCTCCCACCAACAGTATTTGAGAGACATAAAATTTGTGTTTCCTTTTAACAAACAGCAAAATTTCTCTTTTTGTTTAAACAATGCTACGTGCTAATACGAAATAATAGCAAGGAACAATAAGCAGTCGTTGATATTTTTACTCCTGTGTCAACCCCTTCACTATGTAAGGGCCCTTCCTAGAGAAAAATAACCCACGGTGTATATAGCAAAAATTTTGTTTTCAGTCGGCAAAAGTTTCATCCTCGTTATAAGGTTTATAATATTATGACGATGACGGCTCGGTAGGTGGTAGCGATGATAGTGCATTTTATGTGCGCGTTGCATTTCTTCTACAAAAACCAAGCATATTAGCTTGGAAAGATTACACGCATAACTATCAACTCTCCTTTTCCCTGAAATTTTTGTGAGTGTTGATTATGTACTTGGAAAATCATTTAAGACAAACGCATAATCCTATTAGTAGAGCTCAAGTAGCAAAAGTATAAATATATACGCGTGGGAAATAATCTCTACTTTCTAGTACGCGTGTAGTGTGTATAT
>JAHZMT010003399.1:0-13452 GCA_027743785.1 Sinhomidia bicolor
AGTTCAATACTAGCCAGCTAGTTCAACTCAAGTACGGCTACTTGGTTAATCGTTTAGTATGTATAATAATCCTTTCCCTTTTCTAGTTTTACTTTAAAGCGAAAACGCACTTTCTCTTGTTTAAAAAATGTATACGCTGGTGTACAACAGCAGCATAGCTTCCTTATTAAAAGGGAATGTGTGCTGTCTGCTATCATTTTAATTGTATGCATCCCACACCAGTCAGTTTTGAGGGAATTGTTTTTTGTGCAGAAAGTGGAAAAATTGCAAAAAAAGAACAGTGAAATCATTCTTTTTTAATCAGTGGAAGAGATGTCTGCTCGAATTGAGTTAAAGTTCTTTGTTGCCTTTGCGAGAGGTGAGAGTGAAAAGTTCTTTGCTGATTTACCCTGTTGACATCCGGACCAGCAAAAGTGTAGATACCTAAACTTACAAAAGTTGCTTTACTTTCTTTTCTTCTAATCAGGTAAAGTAAACAGTTTATTTTAGACGAATAATTGTGCGAATCAAGCTGGTATTTAATATTCCATGCATATTTTACAGAAAAATTGCCACCGCTCGCGCTCACATTTCTTGAGCGTGCAACAAAAAATAAAAACGTTGGTTCACTGTTCGCTAAATGTTGAAAGTAAAAAAAAAACGCGAGAAAAGGAAGGCAAAGAAATTTGAAAAAAAAACTCAAACCTAACAATACTGAAATATAAGCACCTATGTGCTTCTAGAAATTGGCAAAAAGCAGAAAAATCGATATTTGTTTTTATAATCAGAGCGTAAGTAATTGAGTTTGTGAAGAGCAGAGAGGCGGTGGGTAGGTAGGTAGGTAGCTAAATATTAAATATAATTTCACCCTTTTTTCCCCTCAAGCTCTTCATTGCCATTAGACATCGATCTCGTCCGTGTATTGATTGACAATTTAATTTAGCATTTCGATTCCATGTTCGTTTTGTAAAACAAGTAAAATTAGAGAAAAGGAAATGAGTAAATGGGTTTGACTTTGTCCATTTTTATGTTACTGGTTCATTCCCTCTATAACCTTGACTGTGTGCAGCCAACCGATATAATGCAACATGCCTATCTCTCTGTCTCTCTCTCTCGACTCCACCAGAAGCTTCACTGACATACCTAACTAGTGGTCTATATATACCTACACATATACGCCACCAGACCAGCTTTCACCTTTGGCAGATAATAACTCCGAGTTATAATAATAATAAAAGCTAGCAGAATATTGCACGTATACACATCACGTTGAGGTATAGTCCACCGCAACAAAAAAATTAGCATTTGCAATATGTAGTAATAATAGTAGTAGTAGCATTAAATGTCATTCAGAGCCGACAGCACCCACGTAGCACTATACTCGGTGTTTATTGTTGTCGCTACATTTATTTGTCCAGAAAAACAAGCAAGAATTTTTGCATGCAAAAAGATTACGCTGGTATAACTTTACTTCATACAACACCACGCTCACTCACATGTAATGGGACTCTTGGGTAATGTTGAAAAATATGTTAACAGTGTGTAGTCGTTTGTTAGTGGATTATTTTTTCTACCTTTTCCATTCCACAGTGCTTTCAAGAAGTGTGTATACATTGGTGGTCCTTTGTAATTCCTGCAATATAATTCCGTCCAAAACGACATGGAAATTTTACGTTAAGCCACAACAGTAATAACGGCAATAGTAGTAGTTTATTATATTTTTGCATATATTTTTATTTACAACGTCTGTTTGTGTACAAAACTGTACATTGTTGTGGTAGTGTGCTACACAGCCAGAGTCCAAATTATTATTATTGTGGCTGAGAGTAGCTAGTTTTCACCTACTTACACTTAGAAAGACGCACCCAACTCGGCAGTTCTCTTGTATACATTTTTTTCTCTCTACCTTTCTCCCTGTTTCTGGTGCCCTTCAATCCACGCACGCAACACTGAAAAAGAACATTAAAGTAGAAAACCATTTTTGTGCATGTTTTATTTTTTTTGTCCATGTGGCCCCCTCGTCTTGTCCATTCATTTATTCTTTGATGGTGGTGGCGGTGGTGGTGGACGATGATAACGATAAGGATTTAAATAGGTATCCTATTTTCAGCGGGAGTCGGGAAAAAGAGCAGCTCATACTTTCAGAGTGATTGAAGTGTCGATTGCAGTTGAGTTTTGAGTCTGGTACTCTCCGTATAGGTGCGGTTTCTAATATCGTGAAAAAATATAAAGTTTTATTCACTTGTTTCTTTCAACTGCCGAAGAAACCGTGTACAGTAGCAGCCGTGTTCTTCTCTCGGAAAGAAACTTACGCCAGCATTTCATTTGTGAACGTAGAAATAGTGTAGAACAATGTTTACCTATATGGAGAAGGCGTTAATTATATGAAAAGTAATGTAGTCCATTAAAGCCTGTAGAAATACATAGATACGTATCTAATCTGCATAATATTAAGTTTTGATGTTCATCTACTGGCGAGAGGAGGTTATTTAGAATTTCTAGACGTACACACAACACATGTCACGTTGCGTGGTTGTTACTTTTCTACCAAGTTTAATTTTCAGTGAGCGAGAAATTGCTTACATATCAGCTAGGTAAACGTTTGTGTATATAAGTTTTTTTACACAAAAACTTGGTAGTTGGATAGGTAGTTAGTAGTTACATATATAATAATACGTGTAGTTTTTGGTTACATTGGGTGCTTAAATTTCAGGAGCAAAAAGTAAACTGAAATCACTTTGGAGCACGCCCCAAACTCCCATAAGATGCAATACTCAAAGTCAAGTATAATTAAAAGCTGAATGGAAATTCCGTCCGCGGTTCGTACACTTTACGTTGAACTATGTTTGTCTTTGGGGCATATTACATTACCCATCACACAAAAAATAGGCAACATTATACGTTTGTTGTTTGTTCAAGTGCTTTGGCGTTTAACTTGAAAAAAAGTTTTTTTGTGTGATCGCATTTCAAAAAACAGAATTAATACTTTCTTCTACATAAATTAAAATTATCTTTTGTCTCTTCTCCTTTTATATTCATTGTCCACCAGAGATGAATCAAATAATGCATCTGAAATTATTGTGACGGGAAAAAGTGCTTAAAATAGCCCATCAAATTATTTTTTCTTCACTACATAAAACACTAGAGGTTGTACAAAATATGTATATAGATCGATTCAAATTTTATTGATCATGCACGGTTCGAGAAATCACGGTTTACAAAAATCAATAGCACTTGAATCGCTTTAGTTTGTACAATCCCTTTTCTGATAAACTTTTACCCAGCTGTATATACCTACATGCCAATTAGTTTTCAAATCATTTTTTCTATTGAATGCTTCTTGTTGAAGCTGAAAGACGTTGTATGTATGCAAAACTTCACACTTGAGTAAGTGTGCTATCGTACGTCTTCCAGTTTTCATTCCATTCCATCATCGTCTCATCCACACACCATCCATCCATCCATTCATCTAAAAAACAAAATCCAGAAAAGTAATTTCCATTTTTTTTTCATTCCGAGTGTTTGGTGTGGTGATGATGGTGCGAGCGCGTGTATAATGCCCGCCTTCTTGTTGTCTTGTCAAAAACACATTATCTTGAACACGGCTTCCTTTTTTCTTCTCTTTCTCATTTGTTTCCTCCTTGAGGTCTTGGTGAGGTTGCTTGCTGATGATGTAGTAGTAGCTTTTGAAGTTTACATGTCATGTTGTTGTTGTAGTAGTGGTATACATACCTACATTTTACATGTCGGAGTATCCCATTTGTCGGAAGAAACAAGTTCCTTGTCTCTGTTTGTCTGTCAGTAGTTCGTAAAAGATAGTGGTGGTGCGGTGTTGTATATGTATGTATTTGTGTGCATCTAGCTTCTTCTTCTTCTTCTCAGCCATGATCATCATCACAAAAATGCTTTCATTCTACCCAATTCAAAAAAAAATGTGTACATACGCATGAGAGTCTTGTTTTAGCCGAAAAAGTAAATTCTCGTTTTATTGAGAAATGCACTATTTTGGATGAATCTCTTGTTTTTATTTCTCTCTCTCTCTCAACTTGTCTTCATCGCATTCTCTACTTGTTCATGAAAGCGCACGATGCGATAATGTGTGTGTGCACTGCCACCACCAGTGCAGCGCGAGCGGCAGTTGATTTACGCTAGGTAGGTTGATGATAAAACAAAAACGATGTTTTCTTGGAAATGTTGATGTATTTTGGGAGCTTCGCGTTGTTTCTCAATGGTATTCTTTCGATGACATGTTTGCATTATTGGAAAAACTGGAGTAGTAGTGACTAGTATTTGCCCCAAAGGATTTGTTATGTTTTCTCTGGTTTTTTTTTGTGGGGGAAATGAGAAATGTTTGCTGAGGCCGAGGGACGGAAGAGTAAAAAAGTGAATTAGTCTACGCGTTTGCCTACTCGACTCTCCAATTTCCCCTTTTAAATGAGTTTGCACTCGACTCAGAGTGAGTAGAAGAGTAAGTAGAACAGAAACTCGTGGTGATGGTTGTGCTGTGTAAATGGTGATGAATGGCTGTGTAGTCTGGACTGATTCCGTTTTCAATTTGTTATCCATAATAATAATTTGTCGTTTTCTTTTCTCTCTGAAATCCTCCAGGAGTTAAAAAGGATACATCAATAAATCGACGTCAAGTTAGCGATCTGTCATCGGCGTCGGATTATTCTGCCACAACGCAAAGTCAGCTAGCGTCTGCGGGAAGTAGTAACCCAAAAAGTAATGCTAGCAGTCACCAAAAGAGTATGACAACTGGAACAAGACGCGCTCAGCGAGGTGGTGCTGCCACGGCTAGTGGCAACAACACTACCGGCAATTCTGCTGCAACCTCTGGACCACACGGGACCAAGTCATCAGCAGCCACAGCATCCGGCAACGCCAACAGCAATGGAGCTGCTGCCAACAAGTCTCTAGGGACCAGAGGAGCACAAACTAGTGATCTTGCCGCAAAGAAGAAGGGCCCAATTTCCACTCAAACTTCTTTGACAAAAGGTAAGTTCAAGTGGTGTTTCGATATTTGCACAAGTAAAGTGCAAGCTGTGCTGTATGTATATATTTTAACGACACAATCCCAGTTTACTTTTAAACACACCGTCATCGTTCTGTAACAAGCTGACTCTATAAATTTATACTCACATCACGTACGTACTGTTATTCCAGGTGTAGCAGCAAAGTCTAAAGTCGGATCATCCACCGTGTCATCCCATCAGAATGATAATCCGTCAACCAAATCACATCCGGCTGTCAAGCCTTTACGAGGTAAGTGTTGGCAATAAATTTTTCACTCTATTTTTTTTCTTCGCTTTCGTGTTCTTCTAATAACGCTACTGCTGTTCTTTACCTTCAACAATTCAACTGAAAGAAAAAATATATTTTTTAAAGAAAAAAAGAGAAACAACAATGTAGTTGAATTGAAAAAAGGGAAGAATAGCTTTGCAGTAGTAGTAGTATTACATTGTATCATAAACAGCCAGAGGTTTTCATACTAAAATATACATACATTAAAAATAGAACCATCAGAGAATTTTCAAAACGGTTATATTAATGTGTGTAGTCTCGTGAACTCGTCTCAAAAACGCAGTTTCTACTTTTTATTTTTAAAAAATACATTTTTCAGGAACTGAAACTAAGCCAGTTGTAAAATGTGGAAATGCGAAAAAAATGGTTGCAATAATCATTGTAACGCTAGAGTTATCCTTAATACTTTTATCAGAGCTATTTATCTCTTGAGATTTGAAAATTGGTGAAACATGCCCTGAAGATACGAAAAAGGCATGCACATACTCTTTAAAAAAGAATGCTACTACATAAATAATGTTACTACAGCACATCAAACTAAAAACATACAAAAAAGCAATTGTATTTCTTTTTTTTATCTACATAGATGGATGGAGTAGGGTTTGCATCTGTATACAATTTAAATTAACAATGCTATGAAAATGAATGAAATCAGTTTAGTTACAGCTTTGGTCAGTTTCACCGAAAAATTGAAATAAACATTATTAAGTAACTTTTCGGAATTTACAAAAAAAAATATTGTGTTGTTCAATTCAAAGGATGCTGTACATTATGTATGTACATACATTTGTATAGCAATGCACAAACATGAGCAAATAGATACATACATACTTACTGCTACGTATTATTATTTAGGTAGTTTTTTTATCATTATTATTATTATAATTCATTGTTAGCATGATTCTCTTGCGTAATAAACAAGAAGCAACAAGTGAAAAAATAAACAGACAATTTATCATTGAGGTTTCTACAAAATGATGTTTTCAAATCTGCTGCCGACATTGTTGAATTAATGTAAGGATTTTGTAAAAACCAGAGTACAATGAGATATTCATAATATTTTGTACAAAGCAAAAATTAGGATGATGATGATGAGGTTTGTCTATTTAGTGTGCAAAAATTATGTAGCCTATTTTGGCAAAATTACGCATTTTGTACTGATAAATGCAAATAAATGTTCAGAGCAGCGTTTTCCGCGTTCCTGATTTTACTCATCGATGAATTTGTTGGGCACATGTTTGAGTGCCTGTTTTGTTTGAAAATGCGTTGTATTCAGTGCTAATTATTATTATGGTTATTATTAATAAAAATGGGTTTCATCATTACAACTTGAAAGGTTCATCGTAATAGGCATGTAAATAATAATAATAATCATAATAGTATGATGTATTTGTAGGAAGTAGCTACCTGCCTTAAACGGAAAGCTGATATGTATTTTTTTGCGTAATCCCATAAAGCGAAATATATTGACTGGACTAACTCGATAATTGAGTAAATTAAGTCATTTGCAAAATTTACATGAACAAAATCATTGTCTTTTAAATGCTGAATTCGTTTACAACTCTGATTAGCATATAATAATATAAATACTGCGTGTATCCAATAGGCTATACGAACAGGTGCTTAAAATTTTTTTTTATGATTGCTCAGATAGGTTATCTTTATCTGTCCAACGGGTGGTGGTGCAAATAAATGCAGGTGTTTGCATAAAATACAAATAATCTTCTCGTTTTATTTAATTTCGTAGAAAATTGCAATTCCTTTTATGTCAGCACGTCAATCGCTGCGGTTGTTAAATATTCCAGTCAGGCGTGGATACCAAGAAGAAAAAATCAATTCTTGTTCAAATGGAAAAAAACATGTACACACTGAATACTGAAAACAAAGTATCTTGAGCAAAAATCATTTAGAGAAATGGATAGACAATAGCAGCCTACTGATTGTACTAAACGATGTGACTCTACTTTGCTCTTTCAATTATTATTATGTATGAACACTCTTTCAAATCACAGAAACATTTCATTTATTTCTTCAGTCAGTCAGCCAGCACATTTGGGTTTAGCTGCTTTTAGCTAAAAATATTGTTTAGCTTGAGCATGTCCTCGTGGTAATTTAATCCAGGCAAATAGAAAAAAAGCACGCATATAGCAGCATGCAAAACAAGTACCTATTGTCGGTCGGTAGGTAGTGTTTATCTTGTGTTAAGAAAACGAAAAACAAGGATATTACAATTATATGGGTCTCTTCTCTCCTCTCTGTTTTTTGTGTAATTGTTCTGCCTGCCAATTGATTGACAATGTTGTTGTTAAACAATGGCTTCATTAAAATGCTATATTTCATCTGCTGACTATTATATAAACCCATGATGATCCTATATCGCTGCCATGATCAGTATGAATTTTAAACATGGTTCTCTCTCTCTCTCTCTAACCGAGATTCCTTGTGAATTTCAACTTAACGCAAGGATTTTTCCTTCACTTTTTTTATCAGCTCAGCTCACATGCCGTGTAGCTAATAATGGAGTAACGACAGCATAGAGAATATTATATATACACACACGTAATATGTATGTATATATATAGAATAATGTAAGGGAAAAGAGGTGCGTTCGCTCTCATCTCCTCCAAAACGCTAAATATTCAATTATTTTACAGCACTGCTAGTAGTACAAAAGTAGTGGGACAGACATGGGAGACGCTTCTTCTTCGTCAAGTCAAGAAAAACAGAAATGAATGACAAAAGGTTATATTATACACGAAGAAATGTTGACAATGGTGATGGGATTCTCCTGCTGCTGCTGTTGACGTCCATTCATCCATCCATCTAACTAAACTATTCTCATTCTGTTTAAACAATGTAAACACGTTAAATGTGTAATCCACCAAACCACACCAGCACTACCACCACTACACACAACCGTAGTTTTTTTATTCTGTTCAAAAATGGAATATACACAAGTTAAATATACATTTTTACTTTATTACACTCTTGCTAAATAATTTTATAGGCATGAGCACATGAAGATATGTACCTACAAAGCGTTTAAAATTATTGGCACTCATTATTATTCATCATACGTAACGCATCACTTTTGATTTCATTATTTACAGTTTTGTTTACATGTGAAATGAAGTAACACACACACACACAAAACAGTCATCTCTCCTCCAACTAGGCAAACATGGCAGCAATCTGTTTTTTAAAACATAACATGAGCTTTAAAGTAAGCATGTGTCCTCATGCACACACATCTTCCTCCTCCCTCCCTATCTCTCTAGGTAACGTTCATAAACTTCCACAAACTCTTTTTTTATTATGTAACCTGCTAACTGATAAAAAGGGTATTTTTACGAAAGTTTCTCCCTCTCTCTATCTCTGTCTCGCTCTCCTTCTACCTATCTCTCTGTCATACTCACATTATTATTAAATTTGTAGTCTACATGTGCATATATTTAGCATGACACTAGTAAAAATTAAAATTTACTTTAACATACAATAGTGCTCTCAGTCATCAAGCCCGTTTGTCTCCGTCAACATCAACGCCATAATATATTATCTCTCTCCCTCTCTCTCTAAATGTTTTATAGCTTTTGAATAATATTTTGTAGATTGCGTACAAACATGGCCCGCAATTGTGTAGTAAGTGAACTTATCTCATTTTTAAAACACGATTGTATATGTGTGTGTGTGTGTGTACAATGTGGTGAATTATTCGTTTAACATTTTTTTATTATGCAATCAACAAATGCGGTTGTTGTAGGCCAGGCCACAGCCCCATATGTGCACTATTGTCCTGTGAATGGAAGCTGATGATGATGATAATGATGATGATGAAGCTGCTGCTGGTGGTTGTGTTCCACATGGATTTTTTTTCTGCCATGTTATGTGTAAATCAACCCAGAGCTCATACTCACATTACTTACTATTATATGTCTCTCTCTCTCCCTCTCTCTTGTTAACTCTGACCCGTGAGAGCGTCTCAAGTCATCTTATACTCGCTCAGAGATACATATATTTTTTTTACGATATCATCAATCCCATGAATAGAAGCGGCAGACATGATATTTATAACGTCATGACGGTTATACGCACAGACACAAATAAGTAGTGCTACAAGCCATATAATCACCAACTATCGTTATTGTCGTCGTCGTTGCTGTCAACACACTTTGCAGAGAGATTAGAAACAATATCATTACCATTTACTACTACCACTTCTTCCCCACACATAAAAAATAGGTAATGGCTTTATTATAGCAATAATATATTAGGACAACGATGGGATTTAAAAATAAAAAAGTAAACATTTGCCATTTCCATTCTTAGCAAGGTGAAATAACAAGGCGATGATGGAGATGGTGATTCCATCCATCCATCCGCTGGCTACTCTCTACATTTTGAAATACCTTTACCAAAAAAACAATGGTGATTAAAAAAATCAGGTTGTTGTTAGTTTATACTTGTTCTGCTGTCGTATCTCAATCTCTGTGGTTCCTTCTATTATTATTGCGCTATTATTACTTCTGCTGCGTGCTTCCCTTGTGCACGTGCTGTGTTCTGCTGTTGTGAGCCGAGTATTTGTAAGCGAAAATTGAAAGTGGTTTTTATATTTCTTAAAACGGGCATTTGTGGATAGAAGCTCTTGCTGGTATGGCTTGGTTGGTTGGCTCATGTATCCCTCCACCTCCACCACCACCACACAAGCAAAAGGGAAAATAACAAAAATACACCAGAAGCAGCACCTGAATATTAAGCAATAATCGCAACAGGTGAACTGCTATTATCTGCATATATGTTTTGGATTTAGATAGTAGATAGGAAATAAAAATAACACAGGTAGACAATTAGGCAGCACCATTATCATCATTCTAATAATATCTGCTTGCATTCAACATGTAATAGTAGGCTGCGTTGCGTGTGCATCGTGCGAGGTTTTTAATCTGCTGCCCGGTGGTATGCTACGTGGTGTGGGGAAGCCAAAAGAAAAACCATTTCTTTTTCAAGAGAAGAGAATATTTTAATTCTGTTACTAGTATTATTATTATTATTATTCAAAGAGAGTGTTTCTTGCGCAGACACTGTAAATTTCAGGAAACATCGTCATTTTGCTAAATAGAAAAAAATCTTAAAGTATATTGCAGGTAGGTATTTATTCTAAACATGCCACTACCACTAGGACTAGGACCAAACTTTACTGATAAAATAATGTAAGATCACATCTCGTTTCTCTCTTCAAAAATATTATATATCTTCTCTTTCATCATCACACTTTTTTCTGCGTTTTCATTATCCTTCTATTATTCCATTATGTTAAATAGTCGTGTGGTGTTGCTGGTGGTGAAGATATGATATGTGGTGTAACACGGAATGGCGTGGTGGTGGTGAGGAACTGATTTCTTTACAGAAGAAGAACAAGAAGTTTGTGAATTAGTGAGTGTTGGGGTATCATCCTCAGTGCTACTACTACTACTACTACTACTGTAACTACCTCTGGTATAAAAAATTTTCTTGCCGAGAACGCACGGTCAAACTTGATTGTTAAAGTAGATAAGCGCAAGCTTACCATTCAAAAGATATTATGCTGAGAAAGAGCAAATAATATAAAAAAATGTGGCTCTTTTGACTTTTCCACCCGCACTATTTCTACAATTTTACTACTTCTGTAGTAGCTTCGTATACACACACAGCAAGAAATACAAACACATTCATTGTTATCAGTCATGTGGCAAAAGTTTAAAGGAACAGCACAAGAGTAGTTAGTTAGTAGTCGTGGTACAGCATCATCATTGCTATTACAGTAGTATTGGCGTTCGTATGCCTACTAACAAAGTCGAGAGGATACTTAAAAGAATTATTTCTTTAGAATAAGAAAAAAACAGTAACAGTGATAGCGTTGTTAGAGCGTCAAGCAAATCAAAAATTAAGTAACAAGTTTTAAGAAGCATTGTAGATTTTTTTTACTGGCAACCAAAGGATCATCATCATTATCATCATTGCAGTTTGGTGTAAGCACTTGAGCACATATTATAAGTGAAGTATACTGTAATAATAATCCTGCTAATGTGATCCACATTATTATTACCACGCCAACAGAAAGGAATAAGTAGCAGGCAAAAGTGGTATTTATATTATTATTGGGCATCCATCCGTCCGGCCTACGCGAAAAATGCGCAAAATGTAAATTAACAATTTGATGAATTAGCTGCTTCTGCAACCACTGGTGCTCTTGTTCTACAACCACCACTGCCATCGTGATATTTATCATAACTGATGGTAGTAGTTTGTGCAGCGGTCCTGTCTACTCTGGTGTCTGTAAAACAAGGGAGGTGATCATCATCATTATTGCAAAAATGGCAAAAGAATATATATTTTTTTCTTTATAATATTTTTTTAAATAAAAAAAACACTTTTGGGTTCTCCGTCTCCTCCTTCATACATTTTTTTTTCTTGTTTGCTAATCAAAGTTAATAACTGTAATTGAAAAGTTACCGTGAGTGCTTCGGCTGAAATGTTAACACAATTTTGTTTGATAAAAAAAAACACTTTTGGGTTCTCCGTCTCCTCCTTCATACATTTTTTTTCTCGTTTGCTAATCAAAGTTAATAACTGTAATTGAAAAGTTACCGTGAGTGCTTCGGCTGAAATGTTAACACAATTTTGTTTGAGAAAGGAATTCATTTAAATTATTCACACCTGGAGGAAAAGAAGGTGCAGTTAGAGGGCAAGCAAAAAGGTGGCTTAAAATACAAAATCATTTAGTTTTCTGTGCTCAAATAAAAGCAGTAAATAAATAATTGATCCAAGTTCCAAATAGCTTTGTGATTGTGAAAATTACAGGAGGAAGTGGATATAAAAGCGTATAAAACTCGTATTGTTTCTACTTGATATTGTACCTGTGCATTTAGAAAAGGAAGGATTTACTGATTTGAGCTAACTGTCCAAGTGCATAAAAGTGGTGTACTACAGTACAAGAAAAGTTTATGGTGTGTGATAGATAATAATAATAATAAAAAGTGCTCTGCTTGTTGTGTGTGTTCTGTTCACCATGTTTCTTCTTCTTCTTCTCCCATTAATTACCTGGTCCTGTTTAGTCATACTTCCAATTATTTTGGCCATGTGTGACAAAAGTGCCATAAAATGAGAGCATGGTCGACCTCCCCGACCTGCGTCTATATATTTTACCATGACAACTTTTAGTGAATATATGTAAAAACGCACTGTAAATAATGTAAGAGAGCACTTCTAAGTGTGCAGCAGCAGTGCAACTATTTCCATCTTCTATTTAGCAAAAAAAAATTCTTCATGAAAGGAGGTAACGTGTTCAGTAAATTTGTTCAGGTTCTCTGTTTTATTACCCTCAGATAAATATTTTTAAAAAATGTAACGCTATAATATGCACTCATCTATCTTACCGTTGTCAGATGACCCGTGCAAGTCCATTGACACAGAAAAGTAGTGCACTCTCAAGTGAAATTGGAAGTTTACAAGGATCATCATCATTACTCATTTACTTAAGCAGCACAAATGTAGAAATTGTTCAAAGGAGAATAAAAGCTTCATCAAGTTTATTTTATTACCACCACCATCATTGTTATTATTATCATCATCAGCACTACCACTACCACCATCATGAGGCGAAGAAGAGGAAAGCACTACCAGGCAGTGAGCTTAGAAAGTATTTTACCCTACGACGAGTACCTTCGTGGTTTCACACATCAAGTTCAAGTGGGCATTTCTCATTTTGGTAAGAATACAAAAGTACTCCTTCTAGCGCATACATACCGTCGTCAATTAAGTACAATTCTTTTTTTACCTACAAAGCGAGTAAAACAAAAAACAAGCGTTAGAAATATTATCTACTTGTCAGCAAGAATATTATTTTAATAAATACACAGATAAGTACATAGATATAAAAAAATGTACCGTTTGAGGATTTCTTTGACTTTTTTTTCTAAAGTGATCATATTTTCCTTAGGAATTAAGTATCCTATAGCATACGTCAACAAACCATAATCGTCATCTTTATGATATTTAAGTACTACGCAGCAACCGCTGAGCTTCTACTACTGCTGCTTCCTTTGTGCTTCCACATTGTTATCCCATATACACTTCCACAATTATTATTACTCATTTTTCGTCGTAAAAAACGAAAAAAGAAAATTGCAATAG
>JAHZMT010003400.1:0-10653 GCA_027743785.1 Sinhomidia bicolor
TCCAACGTTATTTCCACATTATGAACGCCATAGATCTCTTGAAATTTATGCATGCATGGCATATTTATTTTTATTTATTTTACAAAAAAGAGGCTATATCTAACTTTCAACAGAACAGAAGACATAAAAAATGAACCAGAATGCTGGATGGAATACAAAGAAAGTGAGAGAGAGAGAGAAAGAGAAAAAAAACCGAAAATTGGAATAATTTTTTTTTCAACTGCTGTTGCTAGTAGTAAAACGAAAGCAGCTTATAAACGAGTTTGAAGGTCTTGTATAAAGGGAAAACATCAAATGCAAACTTCCAACAAGTGAACACGCTCAGACAAGAAATGAAAAGAGAAGTGAAACGGGAAAAAAAGGTACAAAGTCTAGTACTACGTGTCATTGAATTTCTCTTCTCTCATTCCCTACTACTATTACTGCTATACCACCACCAGCACCACTACCACCACAGACCATCGTATTAAAACGCACATGACAAAAAAAAACTTTTTTTTTCTTCTCTTTTTTTCTTCTTTTTTTCTTCTGTTTCTCTTCTGTCGTCCGTTTGTACGTGCCCGTGTTTGGTTGAGAGAGACCGGTTGGTCGGTTAAAAGAAGGGAGCACACACATCCATCCGCATAGGCTTACAGCATTCCACTGGGATTCTTCCCATTCATTCAAAATACATGAAATAACTGTCTATAGGAAACAAATATAATATTATGGAAGCATGATTCTGTGAAAGAATGTGTCCTCTTATTTTACCTTCTTGTTGGAAAAGTAGCTGTTATATGTGTCTTGGCATGTTACTCTCACCACCGCTGCTACTGCTGCTGCTGTCGCACTTATTCTCAGAATGAGTATCCACATTCCAGTCGTTTCTTCTTTATTTTACAACAAGTTTCTCTTTAACTCGCACCTATGCCGTTTATATGAGATGCACACGGGAAAACAAATAGCGTGTCTGTTCTGTTCGCTTGTAGTTACAACAACACCGACGACGAGTCGTCTTCTCTATCAGCATTAGCAACATCAGTGATATGTTATATGTGTAGTTTGTTTTGTTTTACGTAGTGCATCACCAGCAACGGCGTTGGCGTTGTTGTGCTGATCTATGCTCTAAAAACTTGCTCGTCCCGTCCTCTTCCACTTTTGCTGCTGTTGTTGTTGTTGTTGCTCCTGCCTGCAAGTACACACTGGTTCACAACAACACGCCCTGGGGGAGCACTTCAAACTTTGTCCTGCTAATTCAATGAATTTACGTTTGTTTTGTTTTTTTAAACATTTATCCGAATTTGACAAAACGTGTCGTGGAAAGCAAGCATCCATGAACAAGCTCCCTGCAGCCGCTTTGCTGTACTTTTGTTATTATCTAATCTGATTTTTCATGTTTTACAGTTATTTTCTCCTCTTTTCCCATCTCCACGGTCTCAAGTGGACATCCACACGGTAACCTTGTTACTGTAGTGACGAAAATGTAGAAAAAATGAGCATCTGCACAGTTTTAAGTCTGCACATGTTTGCTGTTTGGATAGAGGACAAGGATAATGTAAAATGTAAATGCAAACAATTTTTATTAACGAAAGAACGAGATTACGCCGCGTTTTCTGTTTTTCACTCCATTAGAGAGTTTGCGTAGAGAAAGTGTGATGATGATTGCAAACTGACTAAAGCATTCGTGATTAAAACCTAGTGGCAGGTTTTGAAGATAAAGTAATTACAAACATACTTTCTGCAACTCAAAAAAATGCCAATTATTAGTCATGTCTGTAATTGTAGAAATAATTACTTTTGCAAACGTGTAGAAAATTACATGGCGTGTTTCAGCTATGTACAATCACCCAGATTCTCTCATGCAATTACAGTTTTGCAAAATGTGGAAGCTTTTAACGGAAAATGCTAGTAGCTAACTGGTTAAAAGATAGTTTTCACACATTTTCCAGCTAACCACAAAATGTAATTTGGGGAGTATATGCCATTAGCGTCAGAATTTTTAATGCCATCATCATGCTAAATAAAAACGTAAGAAATGAGATTCAATACGTACGTATAATAAAATGTGAAATGTTGTTTTGCGCTTTTCCATTTTTTTCCAACACATTCATCTAAAAGGTGGCACAGCAACAGCTGTGAACACACATTTATTGCTTCTACTTCTTCTTCATCATTATTACTACTATTATTGCTTTTCATACTCCCGCATTAACAACAACATGGGCATGTACGAAATTTGAACACAATAATTTGATTGTATACATATTACTATTTTTTAATGTCGGCAATGTAATTCCACAAGCACCACAGGTTATATAGTACAAAAACACACAGCCTGCCGGTTGTCTATTAACAAAAATGGTTTTCACTTATCTCTTCACCGTTCACATAAATAACACGCTTTACAGCGGTCAAATCTAATAAAAAATAATGACGTTTTTGCCACCAAAATTGTAGCTCTACAAATTTGACTGCGAGTAAATTTTCAAAACTTCGTCAAAGTCATCATCATCATCAACACTTTCATCCCTTCATCACGTCAATTATTTTGTGAAAGCCGCATTCAAATGAGTCGCTATTGCTATGCAGGGGTGCAACCTGCGAAAGCTAACCAGTGTCCTAAGATCGTGCATAGATGATGATGATGGCGTAATCTGGAAATAAGTGAGACATAAGGAAAGCGAAGCGCAGAGAATGATTATGCCTGGAAGCCAGACAATAACCACTCATCCGTATCCATGAGCAACTGGAATTCCAACTATGTGCCATTTTAGTATTCCATTATTTCTACAAGTCTACAGGCTATGCTGTTTATTTGTTGGAGCGAGTTAAATACTTTGTAATAGATGAGTACAATAATATGAGATTTGCTTGTTAGTTCAGTCAGTGTTTTGAATGGAAGTTATGTTGGTTTGGTAGGGATGTGGTGGTGGTGCTAGGAGGCATTTATGCTGGATGAATGTTGTAGCTGCTAAAGAGAATAAAATATGGTGCGAGTTATGCCGGGTGCTTAAACAAATATCCTCTCATTTCTCTTCCCTTCCCCGAAGTTTGATGTTTCGAGCTGGGTTTTCCTTTTTTGGGGTTTTTAGTCTCTAGAACTGCTAGGCACTGTATAATTTAATAATAGGATGTATATTGTATAGAAGAGTAACGTGTTTAAAATGTATTTTGCTGGTTATTAATTGCCAAAGGTCACATCACAACCCATTACACTCGTAAAAGATGAGCAAATTGCTGTAAATTGAAGTAATAGCAAGTGCTTGATGAGAAAAATATCAAATTTCATGAACTAATTGGTTCGTCTTCCTTCCAGTTCTCTGTATTATTGAGTAGGCTGCCAATACTGTTTCTAAATTACGTATAAACTTAATTATAGCAAACCATATTTCGCAAAGCTATAAATTAATATTTTAATTGATCTTAGTCACTCGGGTCAACCCTAATGATAACAATGTTAAATAAGCCGTTCCCACAAGACCATTAATTTTTTTTGGGACCCAGCTTCTGACCTACGTATGTATGTATTGCAGCGCTTGAATTTTGTGATTGTACACTTTCCGTTGACTTTCTTTCTGACAGGAAAATGCTGTCGCTAATTAATACCAGAGGAGCGTGGCTCCAACCCAGCAGAAAGATGTCTACAAAACAGTAGCACAATATTAATACTTCCAAGAAATGTAGGTAATCTTGGTCTTTTACCTAATTAATTTTAGCGTGATAGAACGATGTAGGGGTAAACCAATGAGAAAGCTTGAGGACAAGCCCCTGCACAGTGCCGCTACTCACAGTGGGGGGGGGGGAGAAATGAAAAAGCGTGAAAAAGAGATGAAATACCTATGGATGATGTTGACTGATGATGACGATGATGAAATAAATCTTGTTTCTTGCACGTATTCCACATATTTTGATGATGGGAGCAACTACTACAACAAAATAACTTAATTTAGGTGTGTAGGCATTACATAAAATGAAATAATCTCTGTGTATGCTTCCTAATTACAATTATTGTTCCGTGAAGGGGTGTACTACGTATATATTAATTGCTAGAGTAAACTTTCTAACAAACTTTATTTCATTTTTCAAATTCTCAGCTTCAAAAATGTCATCAGCATCGCCCACGAGATAAAACCATAAAATGTTTTCGTTTTGGAGAATGCCTCAGGTGTATCATTACGTTTACTTGCTACAATTAGAAAAGTTATGCATGCATAGGTATAATATTTATTTTGTACATTTAGAGTTTCTCCCAATGTATCTCATTCTGACCCTAGAAGACACTCATGAATTTTATATTTGTTCTAATCTGTTTGCTCATTTATAAGCAATATTATTGATTTTAATAGTATGCCGAAATGAATAAAAAAAGTTTTAAAAAATATGCAAAAGCATGTATAGTACATTTCAAGCAAATCTACCTTACATTTGTGCATTACGTGACGTGACATCACGTGAGTATTTTGATGAATGAATGGGCATTCATTTTCGGTGGTTGTCGTTGTCTCTCATCGGCTTTTTGGAAAATTATTTTGTGTGTTTTAATTAAAACTCTGACTACGATTCACAAAGTTAAGCTAGAGTTTTTATAGGTAGCCCATTATGGTTGTATTTTCCATCAAGCCAGTATTGTAAGCAGAGAGAGAAAGAGTGCGTTTTTTATCTATTACTTTGCTTGCACTCTGCTGGATTAACCAGTAAAATAATGTCTCAATAATGCACTCTCAAGTCTGGGTTTTTTACAATGTATTCTATATATTTACCAAAGTTATTTACCTGCGTTGTATACAGGTTATAGCAAGCATCAGGATGCAGACTAAAGCTGCAATTTTTAATTTAATAAGTAATTAGTACGTAAACGTGGAGCAATAAAATGACAGGTAAATGTTTTAAAAAGGATTAAAATTTTAATCATTCTTCTCATACAGACAAATTGAGGGCGAAAACGCAACATGCTAAATTTTTGCTTGTTTACTGTTCTTTAAATACTGATATTGCTCAAGTATCACATAGTTACATTTACATAAGTCATGATGACAAATACTAAATATTTAACATTCTCAAGAAACTAATGTCCAATTTTTATCGTATGGGTTTCCTAGAATGTGGGAGTTTACTATAAAACTGTATGCTTTCTCTGAACTTTCGAATAAATTATGTATTAATAAATAAATAACAGGTGGGCGTAGCACGTGATAAACTTTTCAACTTTTTTTTCTTCATAAAATATGCTTTTAGCATAGATTACGGTTGTGACAAATACCTGTGGGGCGTCCTGATACATGGCAAAATATTACAACCGAACGGTATCCTACTCATGTTTTCTGAATACCTAGAAAGCATTAATACTTTGTTGAGACCTGTGAAGCATGTACTCACTTAATTTATTATGTTCACCTTCAGTTCTATAGCAGTATATTAAATTGTTGGAAAGTATTTTACAAAAAATTTACAAAAGCCATTAAGCAACCTTACTGTTTCTTTCATTATTTTATTGTTGTAAACAACCAGCGAAAGGGCGCTGTGTAGTATATAATACCAACATTATACACATTAGTGGCACAATATTATTATCTTTTGTATGTATATATATATATAGATATACACAGGTTTTAATTACTTTTTGATCACTTGCGCAACTTGTCACTCAAGAGATTTTATTTACAGAGAAGACGAGTGTTTCTGACAATGATGCTGCTAACTGTCAATTCAGTTCTGTCTGACGCAGGAAACGGGAAAAAAGTTTCTTTTTTTTGTTTCAGAAGACTAAATAGCCTGGCACTACTACTACTAAGAATAACAATTAATTGGACAGACAATGAGATTTTCCAAGTGTTAACTTGTACATATATTTACGTAGCAAACTTACTTCCTAATGCACACATTTGTAACAAGTCTACCATTTTCATATACGTAATACTTACGATTAGATATGAAAACAATTACATTCCAAAAGAAATTAATACCTACTAACTGCTGCAGGCAGGAAAAAGAGTAAAACTAAAATACAGAAAAAACGATGCTGCTACTGTGCTTTTTTTTCTTGCACGGTGAAAAAAAGGTTGAAGTTCAATCTGTTCGAACGTACAAAAGTAATGGTAATAATAAGCTATTGTATAAAAGGTTAAATAAGAATGGAAACATGGGTAACTATATTGAAGTAGTAAAGGAAGAAAATGTAATAAGCAGAGAATTTTTTTTGTGATAGGAAAGAGATTGAAAAGCGTATAAAAATGGTTCTGAACTTTACCCCTTTTGTTACTTACTTATCACTTTCTCCTATTGACTTTGACTTTTTATTTAAAAAGAAAAAGGATTTAGTTTGTAGTGAGGCATGAAGTGAGAAAAAGGGTAAATGGAGTAAAAAAAGCGCGTACAAAGTAATAAATACGTAGGACATACGTGTATACCTACGCCTGTCATGTGCATATCCATATCATCTTTGTTTGCTCTTTGTCAGTCACCTATAAATATTTTCTTTTTTTGCCTACAGCTACTTACAAACCTAGAGAATGGCACACGTTCAGTCAATCATTCTCTTGTTCATCGTCATCGTTGATTTTTTCCATTTACTGCTTTCACACTTCTTGTTGTAGTGATAATACTCCCACTCGCTGGCAGCAACGTAACACATTAACCCATTTAACTTTCATATTTTATTTTTTCAATTTCCTTCTTTTCTAGATTTTCCACTGGAGGGACAGGGACCTTCCGATGGAGCTGCTGGAGCTGCGGCTGCTGAGAGAGGGGATCTGAGCGTAGACCAACTTATTAACGGCATGAACAAGTAAGCTGATTTTCTAATTTAAATAATCAATTTTATTGCATACACATAATATGTATCTACGGTACGGTATGTCAGTTACAGAAATATGCACCAGCAGTTCACACATACCATGTCACTATTTACACACATTCTTACTGTGAGTATCCATATAATCAATGAGCATTAATCTTTTGTCCCCCTTCTAGACTCTGTTGTATTATTATTATTATTATTATTCAAACTACTTTCCATATTACTTAGCCTACAGCTTCTCTACACATTTTTTAGTACACGCACACAACAGGTGTGCTCGCTCGACAATCTGTTGCCTAATTCATATTCTTTTTGAAAAGCCCATGAATTATTACTCAATATTTGGAGAGCTTACTTTCTTTAAAGCCACCTACAACTTTCATATTACACTTTTTCTTACCAAATTTTCACACCATAATGGATCATTAACTATGTAATGTTGCGTGTGAGGGGTAAGCTCCCTTCTCAAAATTCCATTAAAACTTGTATACCTGGATGAATAACAATAATAATATCTACAAAAATTGAATCATCATTATCACCATCACCATTATCATAATTAAGATTTCCTTCTGGTTTTTCTCTTCGTTTTTCTCGTGAGGTGTTATTAGTCCTCCGGTCTTTCTCACGAAAAAAATAACATGATATATTTTTTTTCGTGCTTGCCTTTCCTATCAATTATTATAAGTGTAGCGTGAAATTCTCTTTGAGTGGCTAGATAATATGAGTGAGGATACACTGTTCAAAAGTATTATCGAAAATCTTTTTTGGGCAAACACCAACACTTACATTTAAATATTACTTGTTGCCAAAACCTACATACATACATAGTCTATTATTTTTATATTTGTACAAAAGGACTTTTGTATATAGAAATATTATATTGCTAAGACCAAACCTCTGTACTTTTTGGCATAATCACTCTGATCATCTTTCGGATAAAAAAGGATGTTTTTTAGAGGCAAGCCGTGAATGGATATAGAAGCATTAAGCTTGCTGAAAATGGCATTATTCATATTATCAGCATCATGGATCCACCATCACGAGGCACGATGCCTACATGGTCACTAATAAAATAAAGCTGTAATATCCTTGTCAGATGAAATATAATTTTTAGGAATATAGATAAAAAAAATAAAATAAAGCTGGTTACGTGCATGCACTAGCACATTTTTTCTCTCCCCTCGTTTTCACTTTCTTTCTAGTTTCCATATTGATCGAAATTGCGTTATCGTCGACTTCGTGTTATGCTAGAACAAACATACCTACATTAAATGTAATAAATATATAAATTTTATATACCCACGCTTATGGATTCACAATTGGTACGGTGAAAGTTACATTATTATTATTATTATTATTGCTCCATGTCATGACCAGCTGTAGCCGTTTTCTCCTTTTCGATACTACACAGCAAGCATAATATAGTTGCTTGTCCACACTGTCGTTTTACTGTTATAGGGTAACGGTTGAGCGGAATAAGGAATATAAAAAAAAACTAGAGGAAACGCGAAACTTGGTCGCGAATATAATGTTCTTGTGTCTCGTTCTAGTAGAAGCATGTAATATGCAATGAATGTTTCTGTTCCATTCTACTCTCTCTCTTCTCTCTAATATTTGTGTATTCATTCATCCAAAAATGCGTACATCTGGTTTTCCTTGGCAAACCTATCACCACCACTGTTTTTTCTTTACTTGCGTGTATATTTATAAGCATACTTCTATAAAGGCAGTTCGCTGCTGCTGTAATAATGAGTAATGAACCTACTGGACTAGAGAAAGTAGAAACGTAGTAAAACCGTTCCTATACATACACAGCAAACTCATATGCTGCTGTTGATTTTACTGATGACAATGATAGTACTCTCTGCTCTTATCCAATTGGTTTTTTAGGTTTTCCGAGAAAATGATCAGGGAGAAGTGTAAAGACTGGTTGTAAAGTGAGACGTCAATTTTAGAGACATTGTATTACAGTATCAATATAGTGTCGCCACCATATAAAATCCAGTAGCACTGCCAACACCACACTCTCGTGTGTTTGTGTGTAAAGTAGGTAGGTTATAGCATGTATTATTTTTTGTGATGACGGTAGTGCTAATGATTGCAGCTTTCGGTGAGTTAATGTTAGGGTAGCAAGTAACGTATAACTGTCCGTTTCAAAGATGGAAGCCAAGTGATGGTGGCGGCGGCGGCGGATCGTCGCCAATAATACTAATATTATTCATGAACTCATTTTGCTGATTGCTACTGGTATCGTCATCAGACGCGTGTGTTTCCTAATAATAACCCGCTTAGGTCATTTTTACTGGCCTTGCCTTATGGTAGTATCGTGTAATCATCAACCTTTCACCTGGCTCATTTCGTAGCCTGTCTTTTTCACGTACATTATTATTATCATGGTATACACTTACTTTGGAAGCACTTTATAAATTATAAAATTACACTTACGTAATTATAAAAGGCTCTTCTTAGCTTAAGCATAAAAGAGTGAAAGGATTAGCAATTTTTTACTGAAATGAAGTATGGCCGACGTGGTAGAGAATTACAGAATGAACATACTTTACTAGTTTTCAAAAATAAAAATGTAGAAATACCTTTTAAAGCTGTTGATAGTGCACACAGTTATATACTTTGCTTTAAATTTACTTTTTACACAGCATATATATATTTTTTCATCTGTATAACAACAGGTAGCATGGTTCTTGCTGTCAGCTTTTTCTGACACCTGCATGCCCGCATGACTGCTCTTCTAGATAAATCTTTAGTTAGTGTAATTTTGGAAAATAGTTTATTTTCACTCAAGAGAAAAACTTGGAAAAGGGAACGTGACTTGCATAGGCTTCTTCCTAAATTTGAGTAAAACTGCTCGTTTGCTACTTCACCAATAATACTGTCTGTATGTAGGTATGTATATCCATTACTTGGGCATGTACTACATATAAACACTACTTTCCTCTGTCATGTTACATTTATCTATAAATATTTGTGATTTTATATTCTCTCATCACGGTACGATGATGATTAGCACTCCAACATTCTCATCGTCATCTTGTTAACCTCTAAGTAATAACCTGTTAGCATTCTTGTACCTTCACATCTTTCAACGGCGCTGCCTTTCTCGTCATCATCATCATCATCTACTTTCTGGGTGGGGATTTAGTCAGTGCTTTTTATACATGTTTATTTGCCCATGCAGTGAGCACATTATATATCGTTATTCTCTCTTATGCATATATACATATACATACATATTAAAATATAAGCTAAAATGCTTTAATATTAAATATGCTTTAAATCTTTCCTCGGAAAAAAAATGTGTACATACTACATACTTCTCTGATCCAAGACTTGGTCCGATTCTTTTTGCCTGGCTTCACTTGAAAGCCACACACACATGGCCACTTTGCTCCATATTTACTCTGTGTAAAAACTAATACCTTTTCGGTTGACTTTTCTCTGTCCTGTCGTCCACACTAATGCAGTGTGTGAATGCAATGATTGGAGCAAAGAATACGTACTAATGCTCATTCAAAGGATGCAACAGCCGCAATGATAGTGAAAGCACAGCAGCTGGTATGAATATTTGGGATGAGACCAACGTAATATCCCACAACCTGTTCCTTTCGCGATAAAATATGTACAATGAATGGGAAGAATGAATGCAATATATGTATATGTCTATATATTTATATATATGCAGCTTTGCTATATCCAATAATGTCCATCAAAAGAAACAATGTTCTACAGCAGCTGTGTATATAGTTGGAGAAAATCAGGATGTTGATCATGATGATGATGACGATGATCATCGTTGTCGTCGTCGTCATCATCATCCCATGAACATGATTATCATGTCAAGCAACCCAACAACTGTAAAA
>JAHZMT010003401.1:0-14333 GCA_027743785.1 Sinhomidia bicolor
ATATACCCTGTGTTCTATTGATTTTAGAAATAGACGTAAACAGAGGTACAAGTCATAATAATAATAGCGATACCATCATACTCTTAAAATAAAAGTATAATAAGTGCATATTTGTCCAAAACTGAATTGTTGTGCAACGTAAAATTAGCCTTTATTTGGTTCGGCTCACCTTTCAAGTAGAAAGAAAGAAAGGAACTCCTCTCCTCTGAACACTTGAATTACAAGTTGGTGGTGAAGCTTTAGACAAAATATAAATATAATAATCATCATTTTTACTTTACTCAGGTTGAATTGCTAAAATCGCAGCAGGATCACTGTTCATTCATCCACAAGCAAAAAAACCTGCAGCAGCATTATACTGACAATGAATTAATACGCAGGACATACATGATATCGTACAGCCATTTGCAACGAGATTTAGTAGATTACGTGTCTAACTTGACAGAGTGCACTCTGCAAACTGCCGCCTTCTCATGCGAAGGTCCTTTATTCATTGTAAGCAGCCACACGAACTTGTCATAACGGTTTTTGTGTTAATCTGTGGAAAAATACATAAAATGTGCTTTGCTGCAGCAACAGAGCTGCATGTGCATTAAGCAAAATTTGACAAACGCATAGTGGTGGTCAGGTCATACGACCAAGTTTTTCCTGTACACTGTACACAAATTAATGTAGGTTTGATGTTAATATACCTATCTACATTCTAAAAGTTTCTCTTTCTGTTAAAAGGCATATTTTTGTCATTTGGGCTACTCCGTGATTGATAAGCCATTGAACTGCAATTTGCAAAATATTTTAATTTTCAAGGTTTTTTGAAAAAAAAATTCTGTGTAAAGGCGAAAGTATGCTTTTAACTTTAAAGCTTGTGCTAAACATGGGACATGCAAGATACTTTTCATTTTAGGACAGTGTCACATTGGAACAGTCTGTCAATAAAATTGATTAATTTTTATAGTTTTTTTGTTTAAAAATTTTATTTTTAGTTTTATATGTCAAAGTCATTGTAACAATATATTTTACTTTGCAAGGTTATATTAATTGTGTTGATTTTCTAATGAGCTGAATAGAAATAAAGTTCAAGTTTGTTTTACGTTACTAAATTTAATGTCAGCAGAATTTCAGTGCCATGAAAATTCTTAAAAATTTACTCTGTGCAAAACTACTAGTTTTATCATTATGCATTCAAATCCGAGCCGTTCAAGCCATCCAGACAAGAGCGAGTCACAGGGAGAGTTTTTACGAAGATGACGATCAACGTGAAGACTATGAAGTTCCGACTAGAGCTCCCACAAGTTTTGACTCGACTGATATTTACCAAACACTCAATTTTAAGGTAGGCATTAAAAAATATTAGTACATATTCATGATTTTAGTGTTTTGGTGAATATTTTTGACTTTGTTACTTTTCTGTTGAAAAAGGCAAACTGGACCAACTTAAAGCTGTACTGGAAATCAAGAGATTTTGATTTCGAAGAGCGATATCTACGCGAGCAAACCTGCTACACACGCTCCTCCTGTCAACTTGCTCAAATACAAGTGTTTGTTGTACCGTTCTCCCACAATGATCCAGGCACGTAGAATGTGAATTCTAAAAGGTGGCATGTGCTATCAAGTACTTTTAGCTTGAGATTGTAATGTACAATTTGATTTGATTTAGGCTGGCTTAAGACATTTGAAGAATATTTTGAAACAAAGACCAAGTTTGTATTAGACAACGCTGTTGATAAACTGACTCAGTATGAGGACATGACATTTGTATGGAGTGAGATTTCGTTTCTAGCAAAATGGTGGAACACAGTAGCCAATGCCACTCAGAAAAGAATGATGAAAAGACTATTGAGCGAAGGACGCTTGGAGATTTTGACAGGAGGTACGCAATATATTTTAGTATGACATGACTCGTATGCTATATTTCCACTATTTATTTTCATAGTATTAAATTTATTGCAGGACTCGAAGGAATGATGATTCAAGTATAAAGAAAAAGTCAATTTATTACTTTTACTTTGACTTTAATCACTTTTTTATATAAGCTTTATCATAATTATAATTTAGCGTTTACATTATGCTTGGAAACATTGGTTAGCCGAACACAAGTATGGTGACTTTCACTGGACTCAACAGTGGGATGATAGTGGACAGCATAGCATACATTGTTTAAATGCACCTTACGATTTGTACCCAACTAAACACTCTTGTGGACCAACGCCTGAGGAATGCATGCGATTTAATTTTCGCAACATTCCAGGTATAAATGCATTTAGTTATGAATTTCTAAAGTATCTCAAGTACACTTTGTATTTATTTATTGCTTATCTAATTAATTTCATGCTACATTTCTCATGAAGAGCACAGCAGAGAGGAGCATTTAATATATATGAAGCCTGTAACAGAGCAAAACATTTTGGATCTAGCGGATAGGCTTGTTGGGCAGTATCGCAGAACAGCGTCTCTCACAAGACATAATGTTGTAGTAACCGGAGTTGGAAATGATTTTGAGTTTAATTACCCGTTAGAGTGGGACCAACAGTACACCAATTACCGAAAACTTTTCCATTTCATCAACAGCAACCCGCAGAGATACAATGCAAAAATTCAATTTGGCACTCTGTCCCAATATTTTCAGGTGAGTAGTAGTAGTAGTACAAGTAATATTAAATGTTCATTAAAGGAAAGTTCCTAATATAATTTGGGTACAATCAAGGTTAGGCAAATTAAAATGTTTTTTATGTCTGGTTTCTTTCTTAGGCCGTAAAAGAAAGTAGAGCTCCTCTGCCAAACTTTCAAGGAGATTTCTTTCCGTACAGTGACGTCTATTTTCCATATCCTCCCGCATATTGGACAGGATACTATAGTACAAGACCCTTTTGGAAAAAGTTGTCTCGTGAAACGGAAGACGAACTTCGTAAAGCGGAAGTTCTTTTTACCTTTACGCTGAACTTTTTAAGGGAGAATAACCATACTGACGAGACACAGGTATAATTAAAAAAAATCCGAATAAGTCTATATGGTGTCATATTTTGCCTCTATTCTAACAAATTTCTCCTTGATCTCATATTTTGCAGATGCTCGAAGAAACTTTTAACTACCTTGTCCAAGCACGTCGGTGGTTAGCCCTTTTTCAGCATCATGACGGCATAACTGGAACTTCGCCTAGACCCACAATGATTGACTATGCTAAAAAGCTGTTTGATGCTATACGGTTCTCTGAGTACATTCAAAGTGTTTGTGTCAAACTACTCATTCGAAGACAAAACTCTGCGTATATAAATGATGTTGGAAAAACTTTTGCAAATCTGGCTGATCAAGTTCCCCTGAAATTGACAGAGATGGATACAGACACTGTCAAGAAAGTGGTAATATTTAACAGCCTGGGTTGGCACAAGTCACATTTGGTACGCGTTCTTGTTGATTCCATGAATGTCATGGTTTATGGCCCGGCGGGAGAGCAAATCATGGCACAGATTAATCCTAAAATCGGGGTAACTGACCAAGGAGAGCCTGGCATTTTTGCGGGGTTTTATGAGATTGTGTTTATTGCTTACCTACCACCACTATCCCTCATCACGTACGAAATCAGGAAAGCTCAAGAAAGCAGCAGCGACAGCTATGTGGATAATCATTTGGCGGTTCCAGCTGCCATGCAGTGTAAAAACTGTCCTTACAAAGTTGAAAAAATTGAGGTTGGACAAACAACAGTAATTGTAAAACGAAATTTGTGTTTTCATTGTTTAAGCTAATCAATTGAAAATTATTTCATAGCATCCATTCATATCAATAAGCAATGACCAAACGGAAGTTGTGGTGGATTCAGATAATGGTTTGTTGAGAAGAATAAATCGGAAATTTGAGCAAGTATCAACCAGGGTAAAGGCTTCTTTGGGCAAGTACGTGGCAAGTTGGGGTGCTGGAGCTTACTTGTCACGTTCACAACCGGGTGATGTTCCTGTTGATGTAAGTATTAATAGTTGCACTTGAGTCAATTTCAAGTACAAATAAATTAAGATTTCAAAATTTGAAAGCTTTATAAATTGTTTTCAACTTAGATTATGGAGGATTGCAAGCGAAACAAAACATCACAGTTGTACGTTGTATCCGGTCCCGTGATTCAAGAAATCACCATGATTTGCAAGGAAGTGATGATATCCACCTATCTTCTGCAGTATGGATATTCCGAAGCATTGTCTGCGGTGTATGTAACAAACGCAGTAAAGCCAATGTCTACTGGAGTAAATTATGGCGAGTTTTTCATGAGTTTTGAGTCTGATCTGGACACAACAGAACAGAACAAATACAACAATCTTGAAGAACCCGTGTTTTATACGGACAATGGACTTGGTCCGCAAAAACGAATGCATGTTTCACGACTGCCCTTTGAAGGAAATTTGTATCCCGTTGTCAACTATGCCTTTATACAGGACAAATACTCGAAAAGACGGTTCTCCGTCCTAGTCGATCGAGCACACGGTTTCACATCTTCCAAATCGGGGCATATCAAGACTATATTTGATAGAAGGTTGCCGCATGATGACGCTCGTGGAATGGATGAGGGAGTTAATGATCCTGAAGATATGGTTTCCAACTATGTTTTACTTTTAGAATCGTTACCAGACGCCGCATCAACCGGAAATGATTATAAGGATGGGTCACCCACACTGACAGCACAGAGAGCTTCCAAGTTTCTAAACCATCAACCATCTTTGTTTGTTTATAATTACAAACGGGATCAGTATAACCACCAATACCGCGACATGCCCATTTCTCTTTTTACAAAAGAATTCCCACCAGACGTGTTTCTTTTAAACTTGAGAACCGCTCCAGGAAGTTCAAGAGCTGTACCTGGAAGAAAAGCCCTAATTATATTTCAAAACTTGGGGCACGTATCTTTAAAAAGTCATAAAAATACAACAGTACGCTTAGGAAGTGACCTGAAATTGAATCATTTTACCGAACCTAGTGATTTAGTAGGTGACGATATACCGAATGTCAATCATGCTGACAATAGTAACGAAATCAAAACTGGTGCGTTGAGAGTGGGAAAGTCATTTGAACTTACGCCGTATGTTGTTCATTTTTAGGATGTACGAACTTGAAACAAGTTACCAAATGTAATATTTTTTTCCAGATAATATGCATATTATGCGGGGGCAAGGTAGGAAATATTTACCATAATTAATATAGTTCTTTTGTTTTACTTTATAAGCTGGCCATACAGATAAGGCGATTTGTAGGGGGAAATGTGCGTTTTAAAACAAAAATTTGTTTATCGTTTTATTGATTGATAAGTACAAAGTATTATAATATATTAAAACATTATTTAATATTTAAGACTACCTATACATCCGTATAAAATTATGACTTATACTTACACCAGTAAAAGTTTCGGGACAATTTTTATTCGTATGACAGTAATATTAGAAACAAATTATATAATAAATATAATATTTGATTACATAGAAAACCATGCTTTAACTTATTTGTTAGTTTACTAGCAAACTATTGAAAGCTGACAATGAGTAATGATAAAGAAATTTTTAATATAAAAGCTAAGAATATATATGAAAGAAAATGCAATCAAGTCTCAAGCAATCCCCTGAATCATCGCTTTCTTGGACAAACGTTTAATCATATTATAAACTTGTTCACGATAATAATAATAATAAAGTTAATATTTTGCTACATGCGTTAACTTTTTGACACTTGCATAAAATGTCTAATGATTAGTTTAGTTTTTAACAATTTGTATGACTAAAATTGGCAACCCTAAGTACATCCGTTATAAATAATATGTAGAAATTTACGCCTCTTTCTTTGCAAAACTTGAACTATGCACTACGGACCCAAACTGTAACCCTTGCAAATTAGTAAATAAGCACTTTGATCCTCGTTTTTTTCTTATTTCGTAAATAATAGATATGTGGCTGTTAACTTCGAGTACTTTCCATGTTCCTATAATTTTAAATATATAAATTTGCTATTAATAGTTTTTACTTGTGGTAAAATGAGAATGCTTGCAAATCAGCAGAGTTAGTGAATCAGTCAGTAAATTCTTCCATTCCATGTTTCCATCCAAAAATAGTAGTACATACAACCTATTTGTTTTGTTTGCAATAATTAATTTGTAACAGCGGTAAATGTCACAATAGTTGAATCAATAAAAAATTGATTTATATTTTCAAGATTCGAAATCGTGTACATATTTAGGGACCTTGACCCTGCATGCCACCGGCGTGTTGGGCTTTCCATTCTTTCCAGTCTTTCATAAGAAAGACAGCTCCGGCAGCGTAACATACAGTGTTTAGTATGCCAAATACCTGCAAAAAAACGGATTTTTTATATTTTACAGAAAAAATAAATGTTAACTTTAAGAAAGATCATTTGTATAATTTTTAATAATCGCTTACCGCTGCCGTGAAGAAGGTAAAAAAGAATGTTAGCAAGGAAGTTATTCCGTAAGCAAAAGTTGCTCCAGCAGTATAATAAAATTCCTGAATTTTAAGTTTAATCATTAGTTTAAATTCAAGGACACACATGGGTAATGCAACAAATGTTTAAATGCAATAATAATGAAAAATTAAATGCATACCAAAACAGGCCAGGGAGTTGGACTTTGGTACTTTTGTTGAAGAGCGAAGAAATAGATCCAAATCCAGAAGGTGGTAATGATGAAACCCATGTAGACAACTATGGACAGCCAAATAGGAGTGCGTATACACAGCAGAACGATTCCAACGATCTGTTTCGGATTACCGGGGAGAGTATGACAATGATACAAACCGTGTATTACTATCGTCTTCAAACACGGGAAAGTATGACTTGCGATAATCAAAAAACATTATTGTAACTTACAAACTGTGCTATTTTCACTATTCCAGGGGGTGTTCTGAAATAATCCAAGTCAATTCGTCTTTCACTTGGAATGCTTCCATTTGGATGGTTATCGACCGTAACAATCACAGTCATTTTGGCTTTGGCAAGTTTAGAACGAACGCGAATGAATAGAAACACCACAAAAAACCACGGGTCTTGTGCAATGCTCTTATCAAGTAACTAGATAAGTTTTGAATAATAATAATAATAATTGAAGAACTGTTATACCAATTTTAAATCAATCACATTTTTCATAGCCAAATTGAAATTTTTTTATCTTTGAAAATCCGCATTCGAAACAAAATTTTATTCACATTCAACTTTTTTACGTTCACCACACAATTTATATTCTTTACAAAAATAATATCTTTTTATGGATCTCCAACCACAACCACGCATTCATAAAACACTATACTGATTAAAATCTTCAATTAGTACCTTTTCTCACAGCAGAAGGTTTCTAAAATACATTGATACACTATTTTAGCGACCTTGCCCCTCTCTTCAATCTACTATTCTATCAGCATTGCAAATGGTCATCGAAGAGAGCAAAACAGGTAAAACTGTCAATACATTTGCCTGTGCTTGTATAATGCAATGTCTGTATTATTCACAGATTTGACCAGTGTAAAAACAACAAGGATAAAGAAAACAAGTTCTTCACACAGCACATCCTTGTTTGTCTTTTTGAAAAATAAATGTATAAATTATATACAGATATTATTATATAAAATAAATGTATGCATGATGCTCTGAAAAATTCAACTTTACACAAGCAATACTATATAAGTTCATTCAGCCAGCGAGATTGTTTGCTAAATAGGATAAATATATATATACCTCCCCTGAGTGCAACGCTGTTGCTATAATGTAGCTGGTGCACTTCTCTACAACGCTACGCTTACGCTGACGATGACAACTAATATACCGTAAACATTAAATGTTCATGAAGAAGAAGCGCATCCTCTCCTCAACAATTGATACAATTTGGTTGTGAATAGACGAGCAAGAGCAAGTCACGGGAATAACGTTAACATTTATAGGTACACACTATTTAGTTGATGGAAGATGAGCCTGCCTGCACGCATATTAATAAAAAATATAGCAGTAAAACATACCATGAGCGAAAATAAAAAAAAATGCAAAGGAAGAAGAGGTTTCGAGAGTAGGCTTATACGATGCTCACTTGCAGTGGCACTTATCACGATTACTTTTGTTACCTTTCTTTCTGTACCCAGCAGCATCATCGTTGTCGTCATGTTTTAGAGCTATTGTGGTTGCTGATGATGACTTTTTATGTTTAAACCTCGACGAAGCATTATGCTAATGTTAATTTCACATGCTCACATTTACATGTACATATATGGCTTCATTTATAAGCGTTTTGTTACTTGTTGCTTGATACATGAGATTAAGCTTAACAATGCAGTAGTAGTGATGATGATCTTTCGCTGATGATGATGCTGTTGCTGGCTGCTGGTGCGCTTGCTCGTTTGTTGATGATGAGGTTTTGTTTGACTCTGTGGGGCCAGCAAGCAAACGAAGCACACTCATTGCAACAGCAGTGGGGGTAGTAAATAGTAAACAGTCCGTTTAATGTGTTGCATACCTACTTACATGATACATGTTTCGCTTCGCTTGATGTAGTTTTTGTGAGGATACTAAAATTTTCTAAAAAAAACTGCATATCTAGTTGGGTAAAATCTTCCATGATTTTGCTTTCATTCTCCACTCCACATAGTAATACCATCTGTTTTTACAATTGAATTTAGCTCAGCAGCACGATGAAGCACATGCAAACACTAACTTTTGTAGTGAATGTGAATAATGTTATTTAGATACCCATGAAGGTTTTCCCATGATGATGGTAGACGTATTTAGTTCTTGTTTTTAATGCATGGCTGGATTTTCTACGCCTGGATATTTTTCAGACGATTTACGCAAACAAGTAAAAAATATTTCAATAAAAAGTACATTCTGGGCATAGGATATATAAAAGCGAGAAAAATTAGCTGATGGATTATTTCATTTCATGAAGAAATATGTATGATCAAGGCTACTTCTTGCGCAGGTACATAAATGGCGTTAATGACAGGCTCATCGGCTCATGTGACAATTACTGTGTAGGCGGTGATACCTAAATGTGAGTCTGGAAAAAGCACAGACTAATAACTATGATCTTTAACATGCAAAACTTGTTACATATCAAGCTACATTGATCGATAAAGTATTCTAGTTTTGCATTGAGCAAACACAGGTACACCTCTGTCTTGCATTGTTATTTGTACAGCAAAAGCTCTTAAACTGATTAGATCATATTAACAAAATGCTAACACTAACGAGTTTATAAAAACTTGAAAGGAATATATATATAGGTCATATATATGAAGTTAACATGTATGTTTCTGGTGGTTTACAATGTTTATATTTTATTGAGTTTCGGTTATGAGCTTTAAATTGAACGAAAACGAGAACAAATATACGGTAATACTTAACATCTAACTACATAATATACCTATATTATATTATAAGCTAAAATTATTTTTAATTGTACATTCTGTGACAATTTACCTAACACAAAATGCATCATAATTAGGTATAATATGTATAATATTGTATCAGTACATCACGCAACGGAGAAAATGAGTTTATATATATATAATGCATCTCGTGGTATAATAATGGCAACAATTTAGTAATCCCATACATTCCATTCAATATTGTTGTAGTAAAATATTCAGACCACCTGACTTTTAGCTATATTAACAAACTAACTTGTAACTTAAGGTAAACAGGTTTACTGACTTTAGGACTAAATGTGAACGTTCTGAACTCAATAAGTTGACCCTGATATAACACAGATTGACACTTTTAAATAACATGACGTGGAACCAAAAATTGGAAACTATTTTGGTGTTGTTTCGACAAAACAATTGGACATGTATCAAAAGTTTAAGTACACAAATCGACTATACGCTTAAAAGAATCAAAAGTACTTTTTAACTCTGGAATTCAAAAAAGATATGAATGCTGACGAGTGGATACTTTTTTTTACATTACTCAATACATACACTTCACACCTTAACACATTCGGCACATTCAATTTAAAAGTTCAGTATTGCAGTAATCATTATTACAAGAGATTTTGCATCTCTTCCGAAAACAACAATGTTGCGGCAAAATTAAACACATTGCATTATTTCAAAAGGAAACATGGAAGTGTGCATTATTTATAATATTGATAGATGTAAAACAAAACAGTTAGCAACTCTTTAGTTCTGAAACAAAAGCTCTGCATCTACAAAGTAATAAAGGAAGGCTGGCTAATGCAATGATACGTTTCTTTTAAACTGCTAGGCATTTATAGTTTTAAGTATTATTATTACCAATAATAGTTAGATGCCTGCTGTACATTTTTTTGCATTTACATAACTACCTGTGTACAAATCTATGTAAGTTCAAGGAATCGATTATAAAACAGCTACATTTCAAAAATACAACTTTACAGCAGCTGCGATTTTAGAGCTTTATGGCCAAGAAAGCTTTCTGCATATATTTATATAACAAACGAATTAAGAAAAAGTTTACCTATACAATAATTTAATAAGTTTAAAATAAAACTATTAATAAAAAATATGACTACGATCGTCTGTCCCCATTTGGAAAGGAAACACTAGATTTGTTTGCTTCTGTCTTGTCTGGGGCAAACGTGTGCACTGCGTCACTCCCTGCATGTTTTTGAACTACCTGAGTAAGTTTGTGAAATTCAGTATTCATGAGTTCCCAACAATTTTCTGTTAGTTTTGAGACGCCATCAGAAGTAACAGAAGAAGTGTCAATTGGGGGAAGAATTTTCACAAATACTTTTCCTAAAATGACAATCGATAATGCTTCCATTAATAATTTTCCTATTAAATATTTAAATCTTGCGTAACTTGATTTGATATAGAATAGTCATATATATTATTGGGATTTACCTGAATTAAAGAGCTTCTTTTGATCATTAATAAATGTGTACGGGCTAACAACCACTGGAACAATAGGCAATTTATGTTGGACTGCTATGTGAAACGCCCCTTTCTTGAATGGTAAGAGATTCACTCTCTTGGAACGTGTTCCCTCGGGAAATATCCACAGTTTTGTCTGTTATAAAATAATACAATCAATACAATAATCATTAATTACAATTAATACATATATTCGTATAACACCATTGTTATGATGCAACTCTACTAATTATAGCACCATAAGATTACGTAATTTCCTCTTTCCGTTTGTTGTACTTACTTTAGTTTCCTGTATTTGTTGGGCACTAGCACTGATTAGTGTCTTACATTCACCAGGATTATTTCTGTTGATATAAACAGTTCCACAGAGCCACGCGGAAAAGCCAAATGGGAACACGTACATTATTGCCCTTTTTGCAACAATCGCACATTTTTGCATTGTTTGCCATAAATCACAAATCACTATAAAATTAGAACAAATTGCTATTACTTCTATTATCGAACAATGATAATATTTATTACAAAATGACACATAACCCCAACATGATTTTTAAAGCATCAGTTAAGTAGAAATAGTAAAAAAATTACACATAAAGTCCCATGCACTCTGATGGTTGCAAATGATCACACAAGGAAAATCTTTGGCCAAGATCTCCCTGCCTGTAACTTCCCAGTGTATTCCGACAATTTTGGAAATATGCTTGACTATTGGAATGCCGATTCTGGAAGAAAACAATATTTATTTTTCACTTTCCTTCTTTTGCTAATAATAGCAAAGAGAATAGCAAACGACGAACACACATTTTATACACAGCCTTATATATTTACACTATTGTGCCTCTTGTTAATTAGACATAAATTAGCGTGTACTTACAACACATTCTTGACGTCTCGTGGTTTTAGTAATGAAGGCGGAATCATAATACAAGCTGCAAACGAACATACCGTGACATATACAGCAAATTTCACATAATACCGGAACTTTGCCGATTTGTCATATAATAGGGCAATGGTCAAAATGGCAATGAAGCTAGTGTAAATCCACAGATCCCATGTTCCAAACAGACTGGCCTTAATTGGCGGGCTGGTACCCGTTTCCTCCCCCATTGTTCTAGTTTCTTCACACAAGTTAAAAGAACCCGTTAAATTAAATAATTAATTGCTCTTCACCAACATACATTAACTTGAAAGCGTTTGCTATCTATTTTTTCAAGAATTGACGCTCGCTTGCAAAAAAAAACGTTCTTCTAACTAACAACTGCCAATAAGACGCTATATTTGCTATCTTCTCTACTCTATTCTCGTCAACACAACAAACAGCACAAAACTATATTATTCCTCAAAACAACACAACAGCAGCAACAATGCAATCATTCTCTTCTACAACAGCAACAATAACACTTGAACAACTTCTTTCTACTTGCGACTTGTGTGATCTTGCGTAATCTTCTCTACTCTATTCTCATCAACACAACAGACAGCACAAAACTATATTATTCCTCAAAACAACACAACAGCAGCAACAATGCAATCATTCTCTTCTACAACAGCAACAATAACACTTGAACAACTTCTTTCTACTTGCGACTTGTGATCTTTCGTCTGCTTATATAGGTAACTGACAGAAAATTAAACTTTAACAACACAAAACCGCACTACCGCACTGCACAGTCCTTCTCTCACTAATTACTAATGCACTACTTGCTGAAATACCTTGATTGGTACAAATTTTACAACCTAGGACTCAAAGTAATACATAATGTTCGGCAGACATTTTTGGGACCATGCTCTTCGTTCAAACAGATTCTTGGAACTGCAGTGCAGTGTCTTACAAGAAAGAGCATTTAATTGTTCCTCTTCTGGTGTATTTTCAATACTACTAACCAGCATGACATTTTACAATGCGGATAATGCTGCCATAAAAAAAATAATAATATAATAATAATAATAATAATTCGCTCTGCACTTCTGCAGTATTAAATTACCGTTTCCACTTTCCACCATTCAACTAAACTCCACCACCGCTACTACTGCATCCAATGCAATATTGCCTTTTTAAATGCTCAAAGCAGCAGCAGCAGGTAACAACAACACGCGTTTTACAAAAAATATTGTGCAAATAATAATAATAATAATGCAGTGATTTCCATCGGGGTTTCCTCTGCATGCTGCAATAATATAATTTTTCTCTGATAGATGTATTGTATGGATGGATATATGGAAAGAGACAAGTTGCACTAGTACTAGTAGCAGTAATGCGGTATAAATGCTCAGCACAGCATAAAAAAAATCTCAGGAGCCTATACAATCGTCTTAATGTACAAAAAAATTATATATACATTTGTGTATTTATATATTGATGATGTTGTTGTTGATATAATACACAATTCTCCACGTTTTCTTTTCTCAAGTCTATTTAAGCTCAACCAAAAAAATGCAAAAAAATATAAGCTATATCATGTAAAGTCAGATTTTTATGTCTAGTCTAATTTTACTTACCTAGGCTAAATATAGTCTCTATACTTTTTTTTCTCTAGGATTTTTTTTATTTCCTAGTGGCAGTAGTGGTGATGGCTAAACAGAAGAATTTTTTTTTCATTTGGCAGAAAACATAATATGTATATTGTATATATATAATGGCAACACACACAACACAAAACACACATCAACAAACGCAAAGAATTTGTTTCAAACTAAAGTAGTAGCAGCAGCAGCAGCATCGAGCGAGAAACATTGATAGAGAGAAATAGTTTTAGTTTTAAGAGCTTTTATAATAACAATAGCATAATAAAAAAATAATGTGTGCAAACGCAAACTATAAAACCTTTTAGTAGCCACAATAATAATAATAATAATTACTCTATTCTTGTATATTTATATTTATTTGCTGCGCACAACAACGACGTGTAGAAGTAGTGCCGCGTGTGTGTATTTATACCTATTCACGTATAAAAAAATTACAGAACAGAAACACGTATGCACGGCCACTTTTTTTGTCTCACTTCCTATTTAATAATCTTTGTAATATTGGATTAGTTTAGTAGTAGCTGAAGTTGTAGTAGTAGTAGTAGTAGTGACTGAATTACTGCAGCCACTACTAGCGAAAAATGTAAAAAAAAAATTTGGACAACGCAAGTCAGATGAATATGGTTGCTGTATGAAATGGCATTGAATAGAGGATGATATCTGGTTCTCCTTCCAAAAAAATCCTTAGTATGTTGTCTAAGCGCAAGAAGCAAGTCTCTATCTATCTAGTAGGAAAAAACACAAGTAAACATGTCCTCAGTCCTTATCCTCCGTGAAGCTACAGAGCTCTTCCTCACGACGTGTACACAAGGAATATAAAAGACTGTTAGATATATATATAAGTATATATACACATTTTTTTCCTTCCCATGTTCAAAATAGTTATTTCATATCATATCATCGTTTTCACGATGAAATGTACGCAGACAA